>JAUMHM010086733.1:0-10787 GCA_032362435.1 Melikaiella ostensackeni
GAGGACATAACGCAGCCTTGCCTAACGCCCTGCTTTATATCAAACCAATCGCTCAACTGTCCATTCACTCTTACACTTGCTTGACTACCATTGTATATTGTTTTTATTGCTCTTAGGAGCCAACTATTCACTCCATATTCTTTTAGGACTTCCCAAAGCTCAGATCTATTCACCTTATCGAAAGCTTTTTCAAGATCAACAAATGCATAGAAGACTCTTTTGCTTACTCTCAGACTCTTTTCTATGATCTGTATCAAGCTAAATATCTGATCCGCAAATGATCTTCCAGGCGTAAATCTACATTGAACTTCCCAGATCCTTCCTTAAGTTATTCCCATGACCTTCTCAATTAGTATTTTGGTGATATTTTGCCCACGGTACTTAGTACGCTAATCGCTCTATAATTACCACAGTCGCCCATTTCACCCTTTCCCTTGTAGATTGGGACGATAATCGCCTTTTTCCAATCATTCGGAACTTCACCATGCATAGCACACATACTCATAAATTCGCTCAGCCACACAAACAAATATCCGTCACCGCTTTTAAGTATTTCAGCGGTGATGCCATCAATAGCAGCAGCCTGACCATTTCTTAGTTTCTTAATCACGGGTATGTCGTCGTCGTTATTGATTCTTCTTTCGCTACCTACAACGGAATTGTCTAACGTATTCTTCTCAGTGAGAAGGTTGTTATGCTCCATAGCTTGACATTCATACAATCTCTTGAAAAAATCTCTCATACAGTCTTTCACTCTGTCCGAATCCCATACCATTTCACCATCAGAATTCTTGATTTTGACTACATCAGTGCTAGAGCTCCCTTTCCTAACCTTCTTAACCCGTTTTCACAAAATATTTTCGGGCAGTGAACAATGAGCTTTTAAAATGCTTAGAAGTGCCCTCCGTGAAGTTGGACCCTCGCTCGTGTCTCATATTTTCCTTTCACAATCTTAAAAGGATTCCGTCCTCAAAGGTAAGACTCTGTGCCGGCAAGAGTTGTCAGATGACAGGTGAATAACACCTCGTTAAAAAATTCAATTATTTTGTTGAAAATTCGTTTTATTTTGGGTTGAAAATAATTTTTTTTTTCGAAAATTAAGCTGTACCATTTTCAGTTAAAAATGTATCTCTCTTAGTTGAAACTTCTGATTCTTAATTTTTCTTTTTGGTTGAGAAATCATGCTTTTGGGAGAGCATTGAACTTTTTGATAGAGAATTCATTTTTTGTTTGAAAATTTCACTATTTGATTAAAACTAGCAATGTTTCGTTGAGGATTTATCCCTCCTCGTTAAAAAAAACAACCACTCGATTTCAAATTGAACTTCTTTGTGAAAAATTAATTTTTTTTCGTTGACGATTTGTTATTTTAGTTGAAAATTCAACTATTCATTCGCAGAATACTCGTCTTTTTGGCTAGAAATTTGAACAGTTTGGTAGGGCATTAAATTATTCTGTTGGAGATTAGGATTTTTCTTAAAAAGTTATATTTTAAGTTGAAGATTCAGCCATCGTAGTAGAACATTCAACTATTTAAGCAGGTATTTTAACTATTTGGTTAAAAATTAAACTGTTTTTTTGAAAATTCAACTATTGGTAAGCAAATCAATTTTTTAAGCAGAAAGTCATATTCTTGGGTTTAAAAATTGACTATCTTGTAGACAATTTGTCTTTTTAACTTTCAAATTGAACAATTTTGATGAAAGTTCTTTGTTTATTTGTTCAGAAATCAATTTCTTCATCCGAAAATGTAACTATTCTACTTTTAGTTGAAAACTCATCCTTTTTGGTTAAATATACATCTATTTGGTTCAAAATTCAACTATTTAGTTGTAAGTTAAATTAGTTTGTTGAAAATTCAATTATTTTATTAAAGTCATCTTTTTTGGTCGCAATTGCAAACTTGTTGTTGAAAATTTGACTGTTTGGTTGAAAATGCATCGTTTATAGTAAAAAAGTCAGCTTTCTTGGTTGCAAATTCATCTTTCTTAGTTGAAAATCAACTTTTCTGTTGGAATTTAACTGTATTCGAAGAATGTCGTCATTTGAGCTCAAAAATATAACTATTTGTTCAAAATTTTAACTATTTCGTCAAAAATTTGTCGCTTTTGCTTGTAAGTTCAACTTATAGTTGTTAAAGCAACTTTTTGATGGAAATTAATTTTTTTGTTTGTTGAAAACTCATCTCTTATGGTATGCATTAATTACGAATTTTATATATGCATTTTCAGCATAAGATAGAAAAAAAACATTTTCCAGCACTGCTATTCAATTGTTATTATTGTTATTATCAATGAAAAAAAATTGTAATAATAGATCGCTTAAAGTTTATTGGAAATTCACTTCATCCCTGAGAATGATTTGAATAGGTTTTAATATTTAAAAAAAGACTCAAACAGACAATTTTTTTAAATCACTATCGCATTTATTATTAACAATACAAAAAAGTTCTGGTAATAAATAATTTATATTTCATCCTACATTCGCCAGCAATTATAAGTGTCCTAGAGGTAAATATGCAGATTTGAAGCAGAAAAAGTGGACATAAAAATATTTGTTTACAAAAAATTATTGAATACTTATTTGTTAATTGATAAAAACGCTCATGATATATTTTTTATATATTATTTTGATTTTTCGTCACAAAAGTGCCCACAAATAGCCTTAGTCGCACAGGACATGAGCTTGTGAGCCAATTAATAATATGCCGTTTTCCTCTACGGTAAAACTTAATCATTTTACTTCAAGATTACCTCGAAATTGACACAATTTCATTCATTTTGTTGATATTCTATCGTATGACAACTACACAACGAGTCATTTTCCAAAAACACAAATTTACTAGACTATACAATTTTTTTCAATATAGATTCATCCTGGTACGACTTATCATGAAAAAGACTGAACTCATGCCACTTACTATTTTGGAGGAATAACTCACGCCCAATTATAGGTACAATATTTTTTTCAAATGACTGTAAAATTGACGTTCCTTTCATTCATCTGTGGAACACTTTTTCATAAAGTTATTAGAAGAATAGGTACGGAGTTGTTATTAATCGTACCAAATTTTAATATAATTATTATGATTGTTGAAAGTCAAAGTAATCAAATTTCTCATCAAAGGGAGAATTCACTCCGTCCGATTCCTGAAAAGAAATTTCGTCGGCTGCTGGAACACAAGATGTCAGGAAAATGCACATTGGAAACAACATTTTGTAATTAAGGATGTGTCTTTTACTGAGACCATTTTAATAACTCACAATTGTGAGAACGAGGAGAAAATGAGTACAGCAATCAACTGAAAGTGTCGCGACAACATGTTATTCAATTTATAATGACCGAGCGCGTACAGATATGTCACCTCGGTTGAAGGCAATTGGCGACTGACTCAAGTTTACGTATCCTCTGCCCTGTGGAATTTGGATGATTCGCACAGATCCTTCATACGATAAGGCTTAGTGTGATGAATATAAATTTATCGATAAGAATCTCCACCAGCAACCAGGTTTTGAAATATGTTCCAGTCAACTTAGCTTTGGTGAAGTAAGTTCAGGAGATCATATGATAAAGTTAGTCTTAACAAGAGTTATTCCTGAAAAGTAGGTAGTGGTTTTGACTTTTCGACAAAAAACCTCAAGAACTCATTTCGAACAGTCTCGAACAAAATCTTCACCAAGTCAATATCATAAATATTAATACTTAGAGAAACAGTGTCATACAAATTGCGCCACACTGCTGTAGCCGAGGAAAAAATATACGAATATCTCAAAAAATACTTTTAACATAACATATAATTTTATAAAATTAAAACATTACTAGGTATGTACTATTATGGAGGTTAGGATTTATATTTAGATAGAGTGATAATTCCCGATTCGAGCCTCCTTTTGGAAACTTCAATACTTTACTCTATATGTATTTATTAATTGGTTATGATCACAACATTTTATCAGATAATATTTTGCTCTCTCTTATACTTAGTATTTGAGATCAAAACAAAAAATTAGTACTTTCTACTCTCAGTGTACGTAAAATACGTAGAATAGAATTAATTAAATAATTTACTCACTCAATTTTTTTTTCGTACGTAGAATTTTACTGAAAATATGTGTCACACTATATTTGTTCACTATATCACTATATTTCTTCGTGCACAGTGCACGCACGAAACTCAAATGTCAATACAAATATTTTCCCTCAATGTTTTAATAAAGTCATTGAGGGTCAAAGTTAAAATTTATTAAGGTAATAATTAACAAATAGAGACGTAATATATTAGGACTTAGGTCCTTTACTACTTTAGTTTTTACAATCGAAATAACTGGCTACTAAGTAATATTTGAAATGATGAATATCTAACATAATGTCTACAGGTACTAAGGTGGCCCTTATTCTTCACTTTTCGAATTTCTTTGTTCTCACGCCTTCTTTTTGTTCGAATGCTTTGAAAAAATCTTTTCCGAATTTGAGCGACATCGGTTAATATTTGGGAGTCGCGCGAAGCCCATGAAGTTTCTCATTGATTTACCATGGGAAAAAGTCAGCTTTTCGTATATCTAATATTTAAACGCGATTATATGTAACAAATAATTCTTTATTGCAGTGTCTTGTTCATATTTCGTCAGAGAATAAGAACCAGTCTTAAGTTTTGAGGGTGAAGGATTCTAAACCACTCTTATGGGTCCCCAAAGAAAACCCCCTGAGTGACAAATTTGAATTACACGTAATAATGCGGGTTATTAACGCCTTTGGAAAGTTTATTTCTGATGAATAATCATTGATCGATAATTTCAGAGTACATGATCAGTTGTAAACTGATTTTTAATTGCTTAAACATCTGTTTTTTCAGCTAAGTCGCGAAATGAACGTATTTTCTAGACGTTATGAGTTCTTCAATCAATGATAATATTAAAATGAATAATCTGGATAATTTTACAATTATTTAAATAACGCGTGTTTTCAAGTATATAGTTAACCTAAAAAAGAAGGAGAAATATTTCAATTCTCAAAATTTTTGACAGATTGTAATATTTTTGAGTACTATTTTGCTTTCTACTTGTAAATGTTCGAACAAATTTGAATTGTCTGAATGATTTTATTTTCCTTAAATATTCAATTTGTCCATTTTTCCGAAAATTGAAATATTTTCAAGTACTACTTAGTTTTCTAAGAATACTCTTAAATGTTCAAGCAAATTAGCATTATTCCAAAAGTTATTTTATTTCCAGTGATTTATTGTTAGCATCTGGAAATCGAACGCGTTAGTCACTCACAACTTGCAACGAATACTGTTTCTGTTCTTCATTCCTCGTAATTACTGGCTTGTAATCAGTCATCAATTTGGGGTTTTTCCTGCAGTATCATTCACGAGTTTCAGAAATTTCAGCTTTCGTAGTACCTTTTTGTATTCCACGTTGGTTTTTCATTCCACTGGAGGTATGCGGAGCGAAGATGTTGATATACTTAATCGCTCGAACGATTTTTCTGACTTGACTGTAATGAAGTTTTCAATCTCTTTCTTAAAGAGTCACGGAACTTCCTTCGGATAAAATATCAGCCGTATTGTAGCACCATCGGAAGTATCAAAAGATTCAAAAGCTTAAACCATTTTCACATTCGATGCTAGGGGTACTTTCGAATCAAAAAGTGCCAGTGCTACTGTTTCTGGTATCAAATACCACAAGTGTCCGCAAAACATTCTCACTGCTGCTTTGGAAGTATCCGAATCGATTTCTTCATAATCGCAAAGCGTAGTTGTAACACAAAAAAAAATCAAATTATCTCGAGTCATTCTCTATAATCTTCCCTACATTGAGGGTTCTTGAAACTCTTCATTGCAAAATCCATGGTACTTCCTGGAACATCTTCCTATGCTATTTGAACTGTTTCATCTTTTATTCCAGGCTGGTAGTTCATGACACAAATGTTGGGTCAGGGACAATTCTTTAAGTGATTCACATTCAGAATTGGCTTGATTCAGTCCTTTTCCAAAAGATAGTTTTGGAACGTCAAGAAGGTTTTCAGCCTTGTTGCTTGTCACTATAGTGGGTAATCTTTCAGCATTTTCATTTTGAGCTTAGCCCGAAAGCGACTATCCATCGCAGTATGCAATGCACGCTTCGAATTCGGAAACTGGAAATTCGGCTCGAATTATTTTCGCGTACTCTTCACGCAGAAGTTAACGACTTTGCTCAATCGATGACCGATTTATAACAAGATCATTGGTATTATCACCTGATACTCTAGAAGTTGCCATCAAAATATGCACTGCATTTTTGTCACTTACTTTACATTTGTCCAATGCTGAGGCCAGTTTCGAAGTAATAATTAATCCTCTCGCTGTTTTTTTCAGATCAGGTGGACGCCTAGAGTTTCCTGTGTAGCTGTCATTTCTATTGATGCATTTCTTTCACTACTTATAATTGAGGAAGATAAAAGTTCAGCAAACTCATCTGAAATTGAGGTACCTGAAATTATTACATAGATCTATTCCGGTTTAAGACCATGTAATTTGAAGGCCACGAGTATTTGAGAACAAAGATTGTTCAGCTTGAAAGAATAAAATGAATATGGAATGATTTTATACTATGGATAATTATGCTAGTACACTAGAACTTCGATTCATTGCCTCCCGAGAATTTCAAGCAGCTCGCATTTGTGGATGAGGGATCCGAATCGCCGAAAGAGAGGATTGCCGCCACCTCGCATTCATTGATACGGGGTCTGAGAAGCCGAAAGAGACTGCCATTCATATAATTTTTATTGATATAAGTTCTCACCTATTTGTGCTAAAGCCTTGAGAGAACACTCTTTCTTCAAGCGTTCACTTTTCAATCTTTTTTCAAGCCGAACTTCCTTCTCAGCCAATTCTAGATCAATCCCACTCATGTGGCCTGGTCGACCTTTTGGCCCTTGCAATAGTAAAAACTGTCAGGCTTCCTCTATCGTCACTGAATCCAGCGCACTTTCATGGGATAGATCATCTAAATATGCAGAAGACCTTGCTTCCTTCTCCGTCTGGGCTGAATTTTTGCACGAACGATTTTTGTGAATGTTAATCCAAAAAATATTTTAAGTTTTGACACACAGTGTTGTTTTTCCTGTGTTAGTATTTCTGCTCTTGGCCGAAAAGTTAGTGTTTCCTCATTTACTCATCGGGCTCTTTTTAGAGTTGTTTTTGCATTTTACGAGTATTAAAAAGCAAGATATTAGCTAAAGGGATACTTTCAGATTTGTTTAGTACTGATTCTAAATCTGAACGGGAAAATATTTGAGATTGCATAAAAAACTACGAGCGATCCCGAAAAACAAACAAATAGCTCATACCAATTAAATCTGTGGAAAAATTATTTTCGAAAAACGCATTTTATCCTTTCTATCCATAAAAGCACATAAAATCAGTAAAATAAAATAAATTTTTCAAACAATTCTAATTTCTTTGAAAATATAAAGTGTTTTGAGAAAACAAAGCAGCAACTGGAAATACCTCATTCTTTCGAGAAATCGTAAAAATAAAATATTCAAACAGATTCAAAATGTTCGAAAGATTTGAACTTGCTTAAACACTTACGAGTACTTTTAGAAAACAGACTAGTACTTGATTCAACTCTGTCAAAACTTTGATGAGATGAAATTTTTTTGCCTGCTTTATTTATGCAAACCGTATACTTAAACAAACACGCATTATTTTATTAATTTTAAAATTATATAAACAAATTATTTTAGTATCATAATTGATTGAAGAACTCATAACATCCAGAAAATATGTTTATTTCGCGACTTACCCGAAAAAACAAATGTTTGAACAATACAGAATTAATTAACAGATAATTATCCACTCTAAGATTATCGATCAATGATTATTTATCAAAAATAATTTTTCGAAAAGCGTTAATGAACCGCATTATTACGTGAAATTCAAATTTGTCACTCGAGGTTTTCTTTGGGGACCCATAAGAGTGACTTAGAGTACTTGACCCTCAAAATGTATGATTGATCTTTATTTTCGGACAAAATCTGAATAATATACTGCAACACGGAATAATTTGTAACATATCATCGCGTTTAAATATCAGATTTACAAAAAGTTGAATTTTTTCCTATGTTACATCAATGGGAAACTTAATGGTCTTTGCGCGACCCCTAAATATTCCAAAAGATCTGAAATATTTCGAAGATTTCGAAGACATCAAAAGAGTTCTGAAGATTTCGAAGATTTTGAAAAGATTTCAAAAATTTCAAAAAATCCGAAATACTTAACAAAGTTTTCAAATATTTAAAAAAGATTTCAATGACTTCATAAAGATTCCAATCATTTCACAACGATTTTAAAGATACCAAAATATTTCAAAGATTTTGAAAAATTTTAAATACTTGACAAAGTTTTCAAATATTTTACAAATATTTCAATGACTTCATGAAAATTTCAAAAACTTCCGAAACATATCGAAGATTTTGAAATATTACAGGAGATTTCAAAAATTCCAAAAGATTTCAAAATATTTCAAAGATTTTCAAAGGGTTCACAAAGTTTTTCAATATTTCAGAAAGATTTTAATGGTCTCATCAAGATTTCGAAAATTTCAAAAAGATTTCAAAATTCAAAATCCAATAAAAGCATTCAATTATTAATCTGTTAATTTAAACTTATTTGAAGATTCAAAATAGTTTATAAAGTTTCAATCTGATGTTTACATTTTTTCAACTACTAAAGGCTTTCGAATTGCACAGTCAAATTTTCATAATCAAAACCTGTAAATTGTTTAATTTTCAGCAGATTCAGAATTGTCTTGTAAAGTAATTAATTAATTAATATTTGCAGAGAATCAACTTGAATACTTTTTTCATGAAAAATTTTCAATTTCAAAGGCTTTTAATTTTCAATTGTTTAAGTCTTCAAAATTGCATTATAAAATTCTTCTGATTGAAAATGCACGATCAAAATTCAAGACCTCAATGGAGAATTTCTGAGGTAAAAGATTTTAGAACTACGCATTGTAAACTGGATGATTTCATAATTGAAAAAGATAACAATTGAACTAGAGATTAAAAAAAAAGTTGAAATCGAACTCATTTTGAATTGCATCATAGCATATGATATGAAATTTTTGGTATTTCAAGTTAATAGATAGATTTTTCTTCTAAAAAATCATGAAAGTCTGGGTCAAAAAATAAATTTACTGTCATTTCCTGGGGTTTCCCAGTCTCAAAAAATTACCGGCTTTTTTGGTCTAGCGGCCACTCTGTTTGTGAATTTCGTAAAAATATTTTCTGTTAAATGATTAGAGCAGACAATAACAGAACAATAACTTTTTATTATTTCAATGTTATAAACAATCAGGAGTGCGCTTGAAGCTATCGAGATCCAACATCAGAGCAAGAGCGAGGGAAGATGCGGCTCCGAAATTGTATTTCATCCTTCCTCCAATACACGCTCCCCAATTAAAAATATTTGGAAGAATCTTATGCAATCTCCTATGATATCCAAGTAGATATTCTTTAAATAAATTCAAAATTTGTTCGGCCTTTGTTTACACCAGCCGTGAAAATAGCGTGCTCCTGATGGCTTCGAATTAAGATGCTTATTAAGAAAATGCAACAATGCCGCAACGTTACATTAATGTCGTGTTTACATCAAGTGATATTATAATCATATGTATACAAAATTTACTTACCGTGGGATGAATACTGTTGCTTATCCTTTTGTTCTTTACTTCTGGCACTAAACTTGATTTCAATCGAAAAAGACCCCACTATTATTTTCGCACTGCATTTGTAATAATGTTCCTCAACTAGACGCTATGATTAGATCATGTTTCACTGTCTCCGTTCTCCTTCAATAATCATGGTTGCAGCGCATGCGCGCTTCACTGCGCATTATCGTTTGCTTCTTGACTTGAAGTTTTCCCATAGCAGTGTATGGAACTCTCGCAAGTGTATTGAAAATCTTCGAGCGATCGATGAGGAACCTCCATACTTGTATGGGACATTCGAAAGTATGGAAGAAAAGCCATACTATCGTATGGAAAAATTAAAATTAATTCTTAAAGTGGAAGTAACGGATTTGTAGGAGAGAGGATAGGTCTTGGCTCGATCTAGAAGTCGCATTTCCTTTATTCAAATGACACACTCGGGGGAAAAAGACGGACGCCATCAAGGAAAGTTCGTTTGCTTTACGTTCTTTGAGTTATTTCAAGGCTATTTTGTTAAACGCCTCCTCTGGCGTACTTTCGTAGTGCTTTCACCTTCTTTCTCAATTTGACTTCCTTTTTCCTTTTCAACAACCGCAGGTAGGTGGAAATAGTGCATAAAGACCAAGTGGCCGCTCCACACCATAATATGGCGTCCCTCGAGGAAACAACCTCGCAGAGATAATTTGGTAAGCCGTTCTCTACTAAACCTCAGTAACGAGATTCGAACCCCACAAGACTCACAAGATCCTAACCCCTCATCACGTGGTTCCAATCCTAACCCTAATTGACAGGCAAGAAGCGGAACGCGACTCACCTTACAGACTCTATTTCTTAAGACCATAACAAGATCCAACACGTTACTGATTCTGGTGTGTTCAACTCTTTTGAAAAGCTTCTAAATAATCGCTACTCTTTCCACAAAAAAGGCCCCTTTCTTCTCATGGTCGAACCGGAAAAAGGCAACGAACCCAAACACGTTATGGTTGTGGGGAAAATTCTCCATACTACCTTTCCGGGTTCAATTAAAAACATTCAAAAATCCAACCACTCAAGAGTTCTTGTAGAATGCTACGATGGCAAGTGTGCGAACAA
>JAUMHM010086735.1:0-10787 GCA_032362435.1 Melikaiella ostensackeni
CTTTTATATTTATAATTACTTTCCCAAATTTTCTCCGCTTTATTTGAACTTTTATCTTTAAATATGGGACAAAAAATGTCGATTTCAGGACTAGCTTTGTCACGTGATCTATGTATAACATGGCCTTAATTGTCTTTGTGGAATCAACTTGAAATGTACTGACATACTGACAGCAACGAGTCTTTGGCAAGACATTTCCAGTTGATTCCGCAAAAAAATGAGCCCTATTCATCAGAAAATGATCCAAATGTGCATTTGTTTATAATTCTTTTCTATGTAATTGATATTTTTTAACACTATGAAAAATATGACAGCACGGAATCTTTAGCAAGACATTTCTAGTTCAATCCGCAAGAAGAATTAAACTTATTCAGGAAAAAATGGTCGAAATGTGCATCTCTTTACAAAAATTGTTCGAATAATTGCTAAATAGCAGCTATTCTTACTATATCCTATAACGAAAAAATGACTTTTGTCAATTCGTTTGTTCATAACATTGAAAACAATTTTCGTTCTTACTTTACCCTGCTAGAAATTTTTTAAAATTAGTTATTACATTGATTTATGACCTGTTTTAATGAATTTGAAAGTCTCAAAGGAAATGGTATCACTGTAAAAATAGACAAAAATCAGTTTAAAGTTTGTTATTAAATAACAAATTTTTCTTTAGTTAAAGTGAAATATTCGAAGTTGTTCGTTATATCTGGAAGACTTTCGGTCATTTCTGAACAGAAAACATCAAAATCCGTTAAGAATTGTACTGTCAGGCGATTTTTGTTGAAAAAAGGTATTCTCCCCCCCCCTCCCCTTTGCGACGGGCTCCTTTAATGAACTTTAATTCACATGCGCAACAAAAATTTTAGAATTCATTGAATAATTTAACAATACAAAATTCTAAAAATTATATTCATTTAAATTTGTTGAATAAAATTGATATATCATTCTTCCATTACCTTGTTCCTGCAATCTTTTTTCACATTTCTCTTCCATTTGCTTTCTTTTTCGCGCTACTTGTAATTCTGACATATTTCATATATTTGTATTCAATCTGATCTGATAAATCCGAGAGCGACCTGCATAGTCCGAAAAAATTTGAAACACTGAGGGCTTTTCACAGCGCAAATTTGAAAACAAAAGCACTAGATGGTTTGTTTACATTCTTTATTACTGTGAAGAAGAAAGCAAAGTAAAGGGTGAGAAAAATTGTGGAGAAACAATTTTCCGCTTTTTAATTAAATTCTAACTCACTGAAAACGAAAAAAAGCAAAAAACATGTAAATCAGTCGATTTTCTATCATTTGGGGGTAAGGGGCAGGTTTTAAAATATTTAATTATTATTGAAAAGTCGCGTCCTTTATAGGCAAGTACCGGCGAGAGTACAGGCGAACGTTGAGAAGCGCTTGCAATCATAGACGGCGTCGCGTGCTACCTTACATAATGGATATTTCCGTCAATTTTCAATCAATCAGTCTAAAAATTCCCAGAAATCTTAATTCAGTAGTGAGGAACAAATGTCTCACTGGAAGTTCTTTCAACTCTGAAGTTTCCTCGATACTATTCTTCGCCGAAACTAAAAAAAACGTGCTTATCAATCGCTCTCAATTTGCAATCAATTATTATTAAACAATAGAAAATTTTCATCTAATTCTTCATTTTGTAGGCATGGCTAGGGTATACTGCGTGCGTGTACCAAATTTCGAACAGTTTCAATAATATTTGGCTGAGTTTTGATGATTTATGTTTTGAAAACGAATTGAATTTGGTGAAACTTTTTTTCACTTTTTCATTTTTATTATTGAAAAAATTCATCGGACGAAAAAACTTGAAATTGAAAAAAGTTCCGTTCTGTCCTTCTCTACAAGTCCATTTTTTGAAATTTTAATTTTTTGAACTTTAAATTTGGATATCACGAGACGCTTGGACAATACATTCCCGCGTCTTCGAGTGCTCGTCCCCTTATTGCATCCGAGCCCTGAATTGCCGTTGTTCTTTTCATTTTCAACGAAATGATTTCTAGTCGATGTCATTTTACTCGGGACACTTCAGCGATACATACAAGCTTGATAAACATGTAAATATTGAATTAGAGGTTAATTATATTTTAATTGAAAAGAAAAACCATGTTTTTATCCTTCGGTCGAAAAAAGTGGTGGGGGAAGTTTCGAATTTCGAAAAATTTCGACGACACGTGTTCAAATTAAGGAACGATCCAGCTTTTCACCAAACATTCATTTGATTGGATCAAAATTTATTGAACAAACGAGTGTTTAAAGAAGCGCTTGGCCGAGTTGCGCGTGGCAACTTTGATTGAGTTGTTAGTAAGATTAAGAATTAAGATTGTTAGTTTTGGAAAGAAAGTTATTGCGGTCGAAACGTGAATATGGTAAGTGTGTTTTTTTTTGTTTTTTGTTAAAAGTGTTTTTAGTTGAAAGAAGGAAGGTTAATTTGGTGCAACCAATTAATCTAGAGAGTTATAGTGATGTCCAACATCGCACATAACCTATAAGAGCACGTGTCTTTTTCGCATCCGTTCGACGGATGAGAAAACAGTTTTCGTGCCGATCGCATTTATGAGTCAAATTTTGGTCCAACTAATTTTTTGACTGTTGTGAAATAAGAATAATGCTGTGAGATAGTAATAGAACCTGCGTCAGTGTGTTTGTTGCATGCGTTCAACGTTTGTAAGACTGATACGACCTGTCTTTGGTTCTCTTAACGTGTGTTACATTTTGGTACAACTAACTTGCGACTGCATAAATTATAATTGATGGATTCCATTGTCTAATTGAAAATTATTATAGTGTTTCGTTGCCAGATGGTAGTTGACGATCTGCTTACAGCGTCATTAAAGAAATGAGTGGTTGTCAACGAGCGCCTTTTCGAAAACCCGTCTGTTCAATAACTATTGATCCAACTGAATAAATCTTTAATGAGAAATTGGATCGTTCCTTAATCTGAAAATGTGTCGTAGAAAGTTTTCGAAATTCGAAACTTCCCCCACCAGTTTTTTCGACCAAAGGATGAGAAACATGATTGTTATTTTCAACAATTGAGACATTGTTAACTTCCAATTCAGTATTTACATGTTTATCAAGTCTGTATGCATCGCTGAAGTGTCCCGAGGAAAATGACATCGATTACAAGTAATTTTGCTGAAAATAAGAGAACAACGACAATTCATAGGTTGAAAAACACTGATTTCTCGGCGAAAAAAAGTTTTTAATTTTTATTTTAAAAAATATGAATAATTTGGAAACATCGTAAGCGGAACCTCACTTTATTTTTTCAAGATCTATCGTTGTATACTTTTTATTTTTTGATTTCCTCATTTTCATTTTCAATATGTGACGTCGTCAACCAGACGATACTTTTGTCCGGTTTCCAGCGCCCGTTCTATTTATTCGATCCGGACGCTCAATTCACAACTGATTCACTTTTCCCTTTTTTTTGAATTACTCAGTATAAATCCCTAACAAACTTTAGGCTGCCATTTTTCATTTTTATTTGTTTAAAGAATATTATATTAATAAATAAATTTGAAAAATAGAAACAATTAAAGTATTATTTTTTTAATGGAGCGAAAACACTGCAAATGAACTTAGAACCATTAAAAATTCATTAAGGGATACTGACGAAATGTTGATGATTTGTTTAATAAACAAAATAATAGTTATTACAAAAATTCATAAACAAATTCCAAAATTTAATTCTTTCTCAGGTTTAATTGCTTCCAGGGTGACTACCAAACGGGGTTTAAAGCTTTATGATATTTAATCCTAAATATTTTTAAATAATTAATATTTTTAATTTTTATAAGCTGATGTCGTAAACTTTTTTCGTAAACAAAACTCCAGATCATCATTTTTGCCCGCTGAAACTTTACTA
The DNA here is from genome assembly GCA_032362435.1 of Melikaiella ostensackeni. NCBI lineage: Eukaryota > Metazoa > Arthropoda > Insecta > Hymenoptera > Cynipidae > Melikaiella > Melikaiella ostensackeni. Next base: position 3,886 of record JAUMHM010086735.1, read on the forward strand.
ATAATAATAATATAACACTTTCTAGGATTAGAAAATTTCACAGGGCTAATAATTTGTACGTTTAATTATTAATTTGTATTGTAAAAAATAAAACACATGAAAAATAACTATTAATATACAGTCTCTTGAGAAATAGTAATTTTTTGTGAATATTTTTCAAATAAACAAAATCAAAAATCGGCAATCTTACGTTTGTTAGGAATTCTATATGGAGTGATTTTAAGAAAAGTAATGCGAAATCGATTGAGAATTGCGATTTACAGCCTAATTTGTCCGCGAAAATCCATTCCCTCAAAATTTGAATTTATGTAAAAACGACACACGATACTATACAATAAAATGTTTAACGGCAACATATCCCAACTGAAACCGAAGTCCCGTTAATTAATGAATTAATTTGTTAAGTGATAAACATAATTATTTAAATAATTCAAGGTACAGAAATTGATATAACATAAATTTAATATAATAGAGTTCAACATGATATACAAAATTTGGCGTTTTGGATATACCTAATCAAGTTCGAAGCGTGACACCGTGATAAGAATGTATTCGTTAGAGCAGAAGGACGTTGTCATTAATCTTGTTCTAAATGGTTTAACTTTTGATTTTGAAAGGTCTCTGCATAAAAGAGCCGCGCGCTTGGCACCCGATGAGAATGTGCCGGCACAGCGGGAAGATTTTTTAGATTAATACTACCCTGCCGGAAGTAAGTGAATAGAAATCCTATCACTAATAATAATTTCCTATATCTGAGATAGAAAGGGATATGGAAAAATTCCAACCTATCCGACGTCGATCAACTTTCATATCGTTCTATCACTTTTTTATCCAGCTTTATATCTTTCTATCTCTTATCTATCCAACTGTATTCTTCTCTATCGCCTTGTCAATATACTTCTACTTCTTCCTTTTTTAATAATCACTTCTCCATTCCTACCTATCACTTGCTTATCACTGTCTAACATTTCTATCAACATCTATCTTGTTCTATCTCATTGACAATATAGTAGTATCGAGATCTCTTTCAATCTCGACTTCTCTATCCCTCGTCTATTTGCGTTTACCCGTTTACACGCTGTTGTTTTTACGCAGAGGCCGAGAGCATTATAGGTGACATTAATCGCATCTGGATGCTCATTATAAAAGAATTCAATTGTATCTTAGACTTAAGATGATCACAGCCCAATATGTCGAAGGCACATTTGAATTGGATATTTATACCAAACTGAATATTCTTTACGGGTCTATCCCGGTTTTATACCATCAGTCATGGACGCATTTTTTGTGATGCAATCAAGTGATGATGCATCATTGATGAATTGCTAAGAGTGATATGCATAATTACACATATTGGGTAGTCTGGTATAATTTTTACCCCACCATATCCACGGGCAGGGTTGCAGCCAGGGTGTGATTGGGGGGACGTAACATACAGGCTCTTGAGGCTCATTTGGTTCTAGCCTCGTTAACTACCGAGGATTCAAGAATTTATGTGATGAGGATGAGGAAAGGATGCATAGAAGAAGGGATAGATTTGAGATCAATCTCGAAATATATTTTTTTTTTTAATTTTGAATATCTGTCTATTGAGCTACTTCGTGGTGGTCGAGATCAATCTCCCTTTATGAAACTCTTAAATTTTTTTTGCATCTCTCACCGTTTTCGATATTTGAAATTTCCCTACACGAATTTTGAGAATCTGTCGACTGAATTAGTTCGGGGTGTTCGAGATAGTACTATAAACAAACTATGACTAATATGTATAACTACCGTTAAATCGACAATTGATTTTTCGAAATCCGAATAAAGTGCCAATGAAAATCCTTCTTTCTAAATAATGTTGCCAAAAGGCGGATATTTCAAACCTGACGTAAGCTCGGCCGCAAAGGTATGGATCAAAATTAAAATACTCGTACGATAACATACAGACCATGAAGAAGAATAACTATATGAGAAGAGTAGAGTATGAGTATAGTAACGATGGCAACAACCATATTTTAAACCACGTCATACGAAAAGAAATAATATTATTCACTTCAATTTATGTCCATCCATCATAATAAATGCAAGTTTTCTTATGTACTATTGTTTTTATTGATTTTTTAAATGTGTAGACATAACAAAAGTAGTTTTCTAATAGTTTAGGCCATGAAGCTGAATTTCTTTTCGCTTTTTCATAACGGTTACTATTTGAAAGTAAAACGGCTTCTTGTACTCATTTTTAATAAAATTAGCGTACTACGATGGAATCATTTTAACCCATGTGGAATGTCGTTATTTTCGGTACAACCCGTCGTCATTTAGTGCATAGAAGAATTTCTATTGAAAGCTTGACACCATACCACTTGAGCCAGCGTGGCTCTGTTCAAAAGTTTAAAACTTTAAAAATATTGGAATTCAAATTCATATGAAATAAGTTTGAAAAATTATATCTTTTGTTTTTGTTAACTAATAATCCCATTAATAATAGTAATATGTGTACTGATAAAAAAATTATTTGGTTTGGAAATAAATATGTATTTATAATTCTGTTTTCTTACTCGCCCAGGTTTGCCTGGTCCGCAATCACAAGTTATTTGACTTTGCCTAAAAGGTTTGAGCAATGCGTTCATTGCCCAGGCAAACTCAGGATCATCGGCACTTCAGACTTTGCCCGTAGCAAATATAACATTTTCAAGATACGTCAAAATATTTTGAGTTAAATTCCAAATTTTAGGGACCACAGCAAGTGGAACACACGGTGCTTTCTGAAGGATCGATATGAGTGGGTGGTTGAGGAGAAGAGTAGTTGGTAGCAGGATCGGCTCATGATTCTGTATAAGGGGACAACTTGAAGTTGGTGATAGTATCGGTTCTTCTAGTGTAGTATACTCAGATCAGAAACATAGCATCAACACTCTTATATTTGTCGCTTAATACAATCTCAGACTCTCAACCACTTCAAAATCTGCCACTTATTCCAGACTTTGTTTTTATTTAATATCAAGAGGGAAATATAAGACGTTAGATTCCTGAAATGTGAAGATATATATTATTAAGAAGTGCTGTTATTAACCGCAGAGTGGTGACCGGTTTCATTCCCACCATTCATTACATGAATTCTAGTATCATGTGTTGGTAAATTCATCCTTCAGAAAGCAATAAAAATAATGTAACCGTAAAGTGAAAGTCGTACATTTATTGTCGAATTTGTACCGACAATGTTGTTTGTGCCATCACTGTATGTTACGAAATTCTTGAAAACTATCGGTAAGTTTACAGATTAATAAAAAATCATAGAAGGGAAGCACCCAATGTGGCGCAGAACATAACTTGGCGTACCCGTATTTTAAAGAAATTGACGCATTCTGTAGAAGAGGTGTGCACCAGATTGAATGTATTTACATATCAGGTGATAGCTGTTGAAAACCTTGTAGCATTTAAGGTCATAGTTTAATGTTCATCTCAAAAAGTTTGCTCAAGTTAATTTTTGACGTTTTGAAGTAATCATTATAGCGGGACAAACGCAATAAAAATTAAATGCATTTGTAGTAAACTGAAAACATTATTGGTCTAGTCTGTAATCTTAACTCTTGTAGATTCTTTAGTGCTTTATCCGTAGGTAAAACTGATTAAATCTGACATAAAACGTTTTTATTCATGCACTATTTACGGGCGTCTAATGTGGCACACAATGTTTGGTACACTTACACTTCTGTACACTTATAGACATACGTACCTGAATGATATAATAAATTTTGCCAATATCAAAACATTGTTAACGGAATACTTTTTGTAATATTTGCTGCTCTGAATAGTAATTGGTAGCTTTTAGTACAATCACAAAATTTATTGCAATGAGAACTAAAAATATTTAATTTTTATCTGAACTGTTGAAATTTTTTGTGATTTTACAATACTTTACAGTGCAAATCATAATATAAAATTGCGATAAATTTATTGTACGATTGCAATAAGTTTATAGGAAAATTAGAATACAAGTATTGTAATTATTAGATATATTTTTATTTAAATATAGTTTGAACATTTTGTGAATTGTTGCTAAAGTAACTTGAATGAAAAAATCGTGAAATACCATTTGCCTAATATGCTGATTGTAACAGGAATCTTGATTATTATATTATTAAGAACATATATATATATATATATCTGTGAAGATTCTTCAATAGTGGACAGACCATTAAGAAATTAAGTAAATTACATACTTAACCTAAAAAAATTTTCTCATGCACGAAATTTTAACCTTTAGAATTCGTTTCTGGGTACTGTTTACCCATACGTCATACATAATTCTTGATTTGTGTATGATCAAATGCTAAGACCACCGATTTTTCATTTTTAATAAAATTATAATGTCAAACATATATGCGGGAAACTTTCATTTTCCTCATAATTCGGTGTACAAGACATGGATTGTAAAATTACATTACGTTTAGGTAATAAACTTCCAATATATTTATTGTAAAATTACAACATAAATTTTTAACACTGTGCAGAAGATTGCAGAATTGACAAAGGTCTGTAGTTAAGTTGAGAGGGATCGACGCACCGAATCACTAACTTGTTAGTAAAATGTGATACAGTCGGAATATAAACAAAGATAATAAACCAAACACGCGCTGCACGTGTTCAAGGTCAGGCGTTCACATAAGCACACTCACACACTATTAAACTAGGAGTCGCACTCTTAGAATTATATTATTTATCTTAATTATACACATTAGAAATTAAATGAGTACATATTCTTATTAGACATTATGTTATATTTTGAGCTGAAACAGAAAAAATCGGGTTATAGATGAGTCTGGCAGGAATCGAACACGGCCCTCGTGAAAATAAAGACCGAAAAAGACCGATTCCGAACCGCTTGCAGACAGGGTTTGAACTTTTTCTGGTATCCACCTCTCAGCCTGTACCTGACTTACTTTTATGGTATTGGAATAGATACTAATTTCTCTGTCTGACACATAGCTCTGTATTTACAGACTCTCTGAGTGGGCCCAGGGGAAAATAAAACGTGGTCTTCTGGGGACCAGAATATGACTGTTTGAGACCGCTCTTAAACCAACGTCTATACCTGCTTACTGCAGTCTTTTTCGGTCTTTATTTTCACGAGGGGGGTCTCCGGGACGGTAGCAAGGCGATTTTCTACTTTCGTAAAACATATTATGAAAATGGGAATTTCATCGTCCATATGAAGTAAATGCTAGAAAATTCATTAATCGTACTTTATATATTAATTATAATTGAGGGTTGGGATGGTTATGATTTTCAAATTGTAATGACTTACATATTTTACGTGCTCAAACTAAAATATACCTAATGTGACTAAAAGAAGCAATACAATTATGCGTCTACTAAGCCCATGTTCAGGGCAGTACATATATAAACTTTACAAAATGATTCAAAAACATAGAAAATTGACAATTTGTAAGCTAGAATCGTGAAATTAACATTTTCGACTACAATTGTTTAATTTTAAGCTTCTTGTCAATTATTTTATTGACGAATTATATATTTCAATTTCAAACGCTAAAATTTTAGAACATTAAATTATAAAAAACTTAATTTTAATTTGTAACTTTTAACAGAAGAATATATCAGGATTAGACATTGCGAACTATGAATAATTTGAAATTAATTTGACAAGTTATGTATTGAAAAGCTCATTGGATATAGGTTTTTCTATTAGAAATGTAGAAAATTCTCTGTCAGAAATGAAGTCCTAGTAATTTTTTAATTTTCCAGGATTTCTGGCCTCTCCACTTGAAAAAAAAATTCTTATTCAGACATATTTTATTATCTTATTCTTATTTATTATTTTTTCAGCTTTAGCTTAAAGTAAGTTTATGTAAAGATATACAATTATTCATTTAAATGAAAAGTATATTTTTTAAAGTAATATTCTTTTCATAAATTATTGAGCAAGTATATTGGCATTTTTCCTCATTTATAAATAAGTAAACTAAATGCAAATCGCTCGAAATTTCTTTGCGAGGCATTTCACATTTGGGAAGGAAAACTCAGGATAAAGGTTCGTGTCCATTGTGGGCTCACAGCGGATGCGCGTATTGTGATTGCCTCGCGCGACCTTCCTATTGTTGAAGGATTAGAACCGGTCGCGAAAAATTAAAATTTTGTAAAGTATCAATAAATCGAAATTTAATTGGCTGCACCAGTTTTATTGAATTATGGCGAGAAGATAAAAAACAGATAGTTAAAAATCGGTTAATATCTTCAATCCCATTTAAGAGTTATTCTACTTTTGTACATGCACTTAAAGATTTCCTGTGTTGCTGAAACTGTGAACCGATTTTCATCGACATTTTTTTACTCTTTTCCAGTGATATAAGTGAATTGATTCAGCTAATTAAATTTTTTTGTCTTAACTAGCAAGGAAACTCTCAGTCCGTCAGCTAGTTCACACATTCTTAATAAAAATGCAATTGAATAACTCTGACTCTTCATTATATTGTATTTCGAAAGTTTTATTATTTTATGAGTACGTACAAAAATTTCTCGCGGACAAGAAAAACTTCTCGAGAAAAGCCTTTCTCGAAGACACTGCGTTCTAAGCTGCGCACAACTCTCAACGCTGGTAAAGAAGGGCGACCGTCGCGGCGATGCACAGCCGATGAGCGCCGAGCCGAGACTGCGAAACCAACGCAACGGTCATCGAGCGATCTTCATTCATTTTGCTCTATTTATGAATAAGGAAAAACATAAAATATATTTGCTCGATAATTTATGAAAAGCATATTACTTCAAAAAATATACTTTTTATTTAAATGAATAATTGTATATGTATTTAATGTGTACTGTGTATATATATATATATATATATATATATAATTGAAAAATTGGTCAAACAACCACCGCAGGGTCCCCCTGGGAGCGAC
>JAUMHM010086736.1:0-10786 GCA_032362435.1 Melikaiella ostensackeni
GAAGAATAAAGCCAATTTTCCATTCAAAATATCGTTTTTTCATTGTCAGGCCGAAGACTTTTCAGCCCATGTAGTATGTCCACTCACCAACAAAGATTAATATGGTTATTATCATTAATTAAACATTGAAATTAGTAGTGTGCAAAATGACTTCAGATCGGGTCGGGACTTAGGATTCGTAAACCAGCCTGAAAACCCGAACCGGCCCAAAAGTTCAATTGAACAGTTTTCGGTTTCGAGTCGGGTTCCAAACCCAAAACTCGACCCGGTTCGATCCGAAAAAAGCCCAAGCTGACCCAACGCGACCCGTTGGCTTAGGGTTTTTACCAATTTTGAACACCCTCAATTGGAATGATTATACAAAAATCTGCTGGAACAGTTGTTGTTCTATGCGGCTTAACATTTTAATCGGTTTGTATCTTGGAAAAGGTATTAGTTGAGTTATATAACAATTTCTTAGAAGTATAGTTCGCATTTTCACGAAAAAATTATTATCTTATAAGATTTTCCAATAATGATTTGCCTATAATTCCGCTGAATTTATAGGAAAATAATCATAACAGAATCATTATAAACTTAGAATCATTTTCCTATTAAAATTTTTGGTGAGAAAATAAGCAGAATTGATGTAAAAAAATGTTATAAACATACATGAAATCTAATATTAAGGAGGCGCATGAATATGACTCAAATTTTATTTTTCCTAATATTTATTTTAATGCTAATGTTTATTCTTCCGAATTACTTTGTTTGTTTTTTTTTAATTTTTATATTTACGAATTTCCATATGACATTATTTTCATTTTACTGAATAATAGTTTGACATAATTTTTATAATACCGAATTACTATTTAACATAATTTTCATTTTTCCGAACTACTATTTGTCATAATTTTTACTTTTCCGAATTACCATTTGTCATACTTTTCATATTTCCGAATAACCATTAGACATAATTTTAATTTTACTGAATTATAATTTGACATAATTTTTATAATACCGAATTACTATTCAACATAATTTTTATTTTCCCGAAACACTATGTGACATAATTTTTATTCTTCCGAATAAGCACACAACCTAAAATGCATTTAAACGAAACGCCATCTGTCATAATCCCCATGTCATCGAAACTGATTGCAACATAAACTTCATTCTTCCTAAAATGGCGTCAGGTATTCTTATTGGCTGATTCGAATTTCGCGGCGTAATTCAGCCAATCAAAATTCCGGGCGCCATTCTAGGAAGAATGAAATTTATGTTACGTGCAGTTTAGATGACATGGGCGCCTTAATACTGAGTAGGAATTATTTTGAGATACGTGTATGACAATCTAATTCGAGAAACTTCTACAATATTTAATGTCCGAAGTAAACATATGTACATTGAAATAACATAAAAGTTGACGACAAAATTCACGTGCTGGATACGTAAAACGTGACATGTTTTTTCAAGATATAAGAGTTTCTGTATGTCAAAATGTTGGAAATATATGAAATCTAATAATCTCACCAAAAGCACCTGTGATGCAAAAAAAACTTTCCGCCGTGTAAAAAGTTATATTCAGTACAGTCAACATATTTCGTGAAATCAACATTTGCCAAATGATTCTAACACAGATATAACTTTTAAAATTTAATAAGTTAAGAAGATTATAGAAACTGTATGAATGTATTAAAGGGATACAATTATGAAACCTTGAAGAGATTTCATTTTTTGTAGTAGAAATTTTTATAAAATAAAATACTTATTTCAAGTAAAAAAAATATTTAACACAATGAAATGTACATAATGACTGGTATAGGTCATACAACTGATAATATATCATCAGAAAATGTATGTAGAAAGGTATTTTCATAATAAAGTACAATAATGCAAAAATTATAATTTTTTGTCAAAATTTGTAATTACTTGTAAAATTTGGTTAAAGTGTCCGAAATCTAGCAGAAAATTTTAGTTTGTACTAGAATTATTTTTGCAACTTCCCATTTATTTTTAAAAAATCGTTTAAAATGGCAGAACATTACAAAGATAATTCTACAAGAAACTAAAAGATTTTTCTAGAATCCGGATACATATAAAATCTTAGAAGTAATTACAAATGTTTACAAACAAATTTTTAAATTCTGATTTGATGTGATTTGAATTTCTTAAATTTTCATATTTTTATACTTTATTGTAATTTTTTGCGTTTTGTTGTGAAAACACATTTCCACCAGGAATGTTATAACGTAAAATAATAAACATATATGAGTTATTGTCACGAAGTTGCTCATTGTAGACAGTGAGATTTCAGAGAAAAATGAAATTTTCCAAGTCAGACAAAATATATATTTTTTTAAATTAAGTCTAAATCTAGAGAGCATGAAAATATAAAATTAAAATATCGAGAAATGTATTTGTGATGGATTTACGTTTCAAACAGGAATAGCTCCTATCTGAGGTAGCGTTATGCGACATTCGACCCTGATAAAAGATAAGAATTAAAAAAATCTTTTAAAAATACACGCAGAGAAGGTAAGACTATAAGAAAAATGACTATATCTCAATTTATTTGATTTTGACTTCAGCGTTTCAAAATATCCTCTCATTTTATGGTATAATAAATTAATATGTAGCGTTACCCGACACTCTATAGAAAACATTATGCAAAAACAGAGACAATTATTTACTGTTATTTGGAATGAACATTGATAAGTCAATTTTTAACTGAACTAAAATCTTCGTATAAGTATCAAGTTAATAACTTTAGCCTGCATTACGAATAATTGAAATAATTATTTTAGAGTTTTATCCTAAAATGGGAATGTCGCATGATCTAACAAAAAACTTGTGGGGCAGACTTTGAAGTGATATTTGAATCTTTAACTCTGAGATATTGAACTCCCTTCTGGATTATTATACTTTGGAACTCAATGTAAGTGATATCTGCGAATCTAAAAAATTTGAAAAATTTTGATAATAGTGCTTAGCAACTTTTAATTTTAAATTTGTAGTTTGGAACATGTACGTGACCAGACATTTTGGGTACTTTTTTATTCATAATTTCTTGCAAAGTCATCTTCAATTTTTATAACCTCTATCAATTTTAAATTGTGCTTTGATACGAGTACTTTATTGAAATATTTTTATAAAAAAATTATTCATCAAACAAAATATGAAAAATAGCTGGGATTTAAACTGGTCAACTTTTTAACAACCACCCAAGACTCGAAATTTTTTTGACGACAATTTTACGAAGGATTGGATATGCTTAACGCAAACAGAGTTAATTAATATGGTCGAGTGAGAAATTGATGATTTTATATCAGTTCACAGAAGTGGTATAAAATTATGTAAAAAGTGGTAAATGATTTTCTTGTATTTATATATTTTATATTATTTTATATATAATATATATATATATTTGATCCGATACAATTTGAAGCTTAATTTGTGATCGCAAGTTCAACTCTGACATATTTTTGGCGACTCATTTTTCTTGTGAGAAGAAGTTGCATGTAGCACAAGTACATCGACTTATTTCGCAACTAAAATCCGCGCCCAGAGAGCATTTAGTTCCGAGCTAAGTCGCTGTACAGCGCAACATCTTCGCACAAAAGAAGTGAATAAGTAAGAGCTAATTTGCGACGCTTGCAAAAAATAATACAATTACTTATTACTTGTTACAAAAAATAAAAAAATACATGTATATGAAAATCATTTACCACTTTTTAACATGATTCTATGCCATTTTGATGAAATGATACAAAAACACCAATTTTTCACTCGATTGTATTAATTAACTCTATTTTCGTTGAAAATATTTAATTTTTCGTAAAACTTACATAAGTTATGTTTCACTTTGCGGCAATTCACTGTTGCGAATCTTGATACGGAGGAATTTATTATTTCTAGACACATGTATGAATGTTTTATTTTCACGAACCTCTAAAATTTCATGCCTAAAGTGAAAATTGGCATTAAAATACAATAAAATTTTACGAGAAAAACGGGATGAGACATTTTTTCAAGATAAGACTTTCAGTAAACAAAAAACTCGCTACGATTTCAGTGTGCTCGTTAAAAATATTTACCATCATTTCACAGAAAGATAAGATAAGATAAGATGGTTACCATATATACAGGTAAGTCTTCGTTTAGAATTCATCATGAGTTAGACTATTCGAAAAATTCTTCAAGAATTACATTACTCTACTTAAGAAAATGTGGATCGCTGTTTTTACTCTCTCTTTAACGTTGACGATTTTGCTGAATTCTATTGGTGAGGAAAGCCAATTTATGTAATAATCAAAGGAACTTCCGCTTAAATGAACTTAACATTTATACTAAAGTGGTTCCATCACTCAATTTTTTTTATATTACTGGAACAAAGTGCTTATATCGAAGCAGTTTTTAGTAAACTTTCAAAGTTTTAGTTGTGCCGGGCTCGAGCTTTTCGAAAATCTCGAAACTTTTTGAGAATTTGAAACTTTTGAGTACTCGAACAGTTTCGAGCTTTTCCAAACCGTTACCGACTTTGATAAGAATCCGGTCATTCTTTTGAATTTCGAAAAAGCTTAGTTGCAATCTTGGATCAAAATTTCAAACTGAAATTTCTTATCAGCAACACGAGAAAGCTCGGTATCAAGCATCATGAAAATGTTCTTAACATAGTGCCTGTAAACATAAACTTTGGAAAACTCGAAACTGATGGAGGCAGCTCAAATTCGACTTGGAAAAATAGCCGTCTCGACCCGACACAAAGCTTTGAGTTTTTTGCACACCCGTACTGAATGAATAGATTTTAACTTTAACGAGACCAGACTGCTAATTTCAATTAAATTTTGCAATTCAGATGCTTAGAGTGCCAAAATCGCGAAAATGCTAAAAATTTGTATCTTATAACTTTGGATTCCAATTATATAGTACATGATATATGAGTTCCAAATTTTGAAAAAAGCTGCACATTATTATAAATGTACCCAATTTTGCTAAAATTTGATTTCTGTTTGTTAGTGAGTCTTGTTACTTTTCAATAATAAACTAAAATAAAAGTGCGTTACGTTCGCCGCAGGGTCAGGTACCTTGGTGTATGTTGTCAGCACTAGAGATCCTCTAGAGAGAGTTGGGACACGCGGAAATCGTTTCTGATTAGTCAGGGCCAGTCAGAATACGGAAGTCTTTTTTAGCGCACGACTTCCCAGGAGCAACCAATCAAAACACCGAAATTAGAGTACAAAAAGTGACTGAAAAGAGCATGAAGTATAAGAATAATAAGTCAGGAAAGAACGTAAAATTAACCAAAATCTACTGAAATCCGTAAAAATACATTTTTATCTTCTCTGAAATGTTTTTTTTTCTCGGGTAAATAGGGCTGGTGGGCCCACACTGGACTTTCCCGCACAAGTTGTTTCAAACAGGATTGGCGCCACCATAAAACAGCTTGAGAGATCACAAGTTCATAATTTTTGTATTGTCTTTTTTCAGACGGGCTTAGTACAGATCCATTTGCTTTTCCTCCTCCACCAAAACAACCTCCAGACTCTCCACAAACTCCGCCATATCCACCTGCACCAAGAAGACTTTAAAAAAGATGGAGTGCATGTTCTGCAAAGTATCAAGGATATTTTGGTATTCGTGGATTATCCATGGATGTGTTGGAAAATCTGTGAAAAAGCAACAAAAATGCTAATCCAAGAATATGATGAGCGCTTCTTTATCTGAATCGATCATTTCAGTGTACTCATAAAAATATATTAATAAACCTTCTGAATGATGTAAACACTATAAGTTGGAATATGTCTTCATTATTTTATATTAGCCCTACTGGAAAGTAGAAAGTTAATAGAAATTTTTAAATAGGAATTGTCAGGAAGGTACATGAAAATAGAAAAGTAAATGCTATATAGAAATACAAGTAGGCGTTCGTTCGAGAAAATATATTCATGGTTTCTTACTTGGCGATATTTACTACCGCGAATCTTGATACGTAGGAATTTATTATTTAGATACGTGTAAGGAAATTTTATTTTGAAAAACCTCTACAGTTTTATGTCCAAAATGAATATATGCAATACAATATCATGAAATTTTACGACAAAGAACGACGAAATATTTTTTCCAAATAAGAGTTTCCGTAAACAACAAAATCATTGAAGTTTTATGTGGCTCGGTGAAAAATGTTTAGCATCATTTGAAAAAAATCCCGTAACGGAATCGCCCTAATTAGCGCTATTGGAAAAGGGGCGCTGGCAAGGTCCTGGACAGTATATCTATTTCGAATAAAAGTTGTTAAATAAAAGTCGGGTGAAAATGGGGCTTTAAAATAGGGGTATCTTCAATTATTTACAAACATACTCTCGATGACCCGACTAAGATTGTAGGATAACATCTAGATACGAATGATATTAAAAATTCTGTTTATGGGGTTTTGGCGAGGCATGTCCCATGTCTGGTTTTCACTCGAGATACCTTGTTAAGCTAGACGTCTAACAAACCTAGTAATTTCTCCTCAAATTTTATATTATTTTTATGTTTATTTAGATTAAACAAATACCCCATGTAATAAGTATCTTAATAAAAAGATTGACAATTTAAATTAAGACACAGCATTACAAAAAACTTACTTAAAAGATAGTTGCAAGTGAAGTTAAAATTCATTTATATAAACAAACTATTTATTCATTTCACTAATACAATTATAAAAATCGTAATTATATTGAATATTATTTATGTAATATTTTCTTCTATTTTGAAAAAGCGTGCAGTGTGACATCTGCGCCACCATGATGTAACCAAGATACAGCTGTGTAAATGGCGTTGTAAACGTGTGAAGTCGTATGGGAACGCCTAAACGAAGTAAGAATAATTATGCATTCTGACGCGGTTTTGGTTGTTTTTCTGGCTTCAGTCAAAAAATATCATAGTTCAAGCTGAAATATGGAAGAGTTATATTAATTTGATTCGTTGGCAAAAAAATCAACTGCCATAACGTGCTGAGAGGTGATTGGCTTCTTCATGGATCAACAATCAACATATATGTACCGGACAGCAACAAGCTTTTCCCAAACCTTCAGCCTTAAAAAGACTTTGAAAAGAGTGTATTTTTAGTTAAAAAGTAATAAATGTATTTTTTCATCAGAAAATAATCTTTATTTTTTACAATATATAAAAATTGGGAATCAGATGGCTATTTATTATAGCATGCTACGCTTCAGTTGATGGTGACAGTAGAAATGTAGAAGATCTTCTGGGACTAGCTAAATGATATTACAGGTACTTGCGAACCTGACGAAAGAATCATTTTACTGGGAGATATAAATAGCTAGGTTGATGCGCAATGCTAAGGTACCGATAGGATATTGTGTTATTGCGAAGATCCAAAAACGAACAGTGAAGGGGATAAATTATTAGATTATGTTTAGAATAAGATTATTTATTACAAATACTTGGTTCAGACACAAAATAATCCACATGTATACTTGGTGCAGAGGCGAGAGTCACAGTAAGATTGACGACTTTGTTGTAGCGGATGAGCGACTGAGAGAGCTTGTAAGAGATACAAGGATTATGGCAAGTTCTGATTGCGAAACTACCTCCTAGTTTCAAGAATGAACCTAGGTCAAGGGTAGAAGGAGAAGAATTAATAATAAGCCAAAGCGGACGCGAAGTAGAACAGAAAACTTACAGAAACCTGAAGTACTACTCGTATATCGCGAGGAGCTGAATAAATATTTAGAGCATCAGTAAAAAGACATGAAGAAGGAATTAGGCAATAAAAATGTATAGGGTTCACGGATAATACTACAGGATATCATCTTCAAGAGTGCATCTGAAGTGTGCGGTACTGCCGCTGTAGGAAAAAAGACTGGACGTGCTTGGCGGAATGATGAAATCCGCGTGGCTGTCAACGAGAAAAAAAACAAGCGTACTCGAGAATGTTGAATATTAAAGATTTTAGCGATGAGCAAGGGATTAGATTAGAAAATGATTAGAGGGATAAAAACAGCAAAGCCAAGATACTCTTCAAAGAAAGCGAGGATAAAATCAAAGCGGAAGAAGATAAAAGAATGCAAAATGATTTTGATAGATATAAGAAATTATTTTGGAAATGGGCTAAGAAGATCAGAAAAAAGAGTACTAGCACTGAGCAAGTCGGAATTAAGAATGCTAATGGTGAAATGGTGTACGCTTCGGTCAAAGTGAAAAGATGTATGAGTGAATTTTTCAAAAAATTGTATGGAGGATAAGGTATGGAGCATAGCAACTGTGACACGAAAGTGGATACGTTAGACAATCCCGTTGTAGGTGGTGAAAGAAGAATTGAAATCGACGACATTATATTTGTGATTAAGAAGCTAAAGTATTGTAAGGCTGCTGCTGTAGATGGTATCACCGCTGAAATGCTTGAGAGCGGTGGCGGATATTTGTTTGCGTGACTGAGCGAATCTGAATGATCTGGGAATTTTAATGTGTATTCATGACAGGTAGATGATGTGTGGATCAGATATTTAGTCTGAGACAGATCAAAGAGTTTGAGACTAAACATAAAAGTTTTTTCTGCGTTTGTCGATTCGTAGAAAGCCTTCGATAATGTGGATGGAACTTCACTTTAGAAAGTCATGAAAGAATATGAAGTGAGTGGTTGGATTCTAAAAGCAATAGAAGCAACATATAATGGTAGTAAATCGAGTGTAAGAGTAAATGGTAAACTGAGCGATTGGTTTGATATTAAGCAAGGCTTTCCTCTTGGATGTTCAATATATGCATGGACAAATTTCTAAAAATGGCACTATTAGACGAAGAGGGTGTTGATCTCAGGACAGTGAAAGTGCGTGGATTGGCGTTTACAGATGGTAAGATTGTTACGATGTTAAGATTCAGTAAAGAAACAGCTAAGTTGTTTCGATATGGAATCAGGTCAAGCAAGAAGACCCTAAGGTGCTCCTTTTAGGAGTGGACAGTTTGCTGTTAACAGTCATATAAATTAACCTGCAAGCGTAACAGAGGGGACCGACGCGAAGGTTTGGTCCCGAGCTTCTGATCCCCATAGGGTGGTCAGCCACTTCACCATTAGTGCATGAGCAGACTGGCTTCCAGCATGAAGAGTATGGGTCTTAAGATTAACGTGAAGTAAACAAAAATGATTGTGTTTGAAAAACAGGGTGAGAAAACAGTATGCAACATTGTCATAAACGAAGAGAGGATAGAACAAGATGATGAGTTCGTGTATCTTGGGAGTTTATTTACTGCTGAAGGAAAGATAGATGCAGAGATATCCAGACGTATGGACAAGGGTAGAAAGATTATCAGCAGTGTATAAGCTGTTGCTGGAAGTAAAAATGTAAAGAATAAGGCTAAAATTCCAGTATATACTTCTGTGCTTGCATCCACTGTTCTGTATGGTAGCGAAATCTGGACGTATCAAGAAAAGGACAGAAGTAAAGTGAACGCGGTAAAATTGCGATTCCTGCGGAATATGTGCGGTAAAACGCTAATGGACAAAGTCAGTAATGAGTGGGTTCTCGAAGAATGTTGTGTAGAAGAAACATTAATTGACAAAAGTGTGAGAAGCTTGATGAGATGGTTTGGTTATGTTGAGAGAATGAATAAAGAACGTTGAACGAAGGAAGTGTATTTAGGTAAGAAGAATGGCAGCGTACCCAGAGGTAGACCTAGGAGAGAATGGTTGAAATGTGCGATTGAGACTCTAAAGTGAAGAGATATAATGAGTCGTAGAAACACAAGAGCGTGCATGAAACGAGGTATGGATGTAACGGAAGCAAAATATATATGCGAGAATAGGGATGTATGGAGGACAATTGTTTATAAGAAGAGTGATGCCTGAAATGAAGGATCTTGGACGCTAGTGGGCCCTCGTGTAGAGATTTGCTTAGCGGATTAATATAATGGTTTTGTGAAGCTCTTTACTTGGGGTGATTGCTAGAAAGATTGATCAACAGCCCGGGTCGGAGTGGTGATGTAGGACGAGTGTGTCCTTTGAATGAACAACACGCGATAACTTCTAGATCGATCTAAAATATATCCCTCCTCTTACATATCCCTTACTTACCCGTGTCATATAAACTCCTTGATCTCCGGTGGTATAACGAGGCTGAAACCGAACGAGTTATGCGTACCCCGAAAGGGATTTGGCCTAATGATATGAAAATAATTATTAGAAACGAGAGCAAAGTTTTAAAAAACTGGGAGGGCCCTGACAAGTTTTCTCTAAGTAGGGTAATCAACTGCTAAAGCGCTATAAGCTATGTGTGGCCCATGTCAGTTTACCCGATCAGGGCCACACCGGAAGTAGGACAAAGTGGTCAGAACCTTGCTAGTCATATATCAAGATTCCGGCACGGGAACGGCTATATATATAGAAAAATTGATTAAGCAGCCACCGCAGGGTCCTCCTGTAAGCGACTGCCATCTATGGAAATGACACTGACTCTCAGTAGAACCGCGGTGAATCACACCTATGGCTACGCCTCACAACCATGAGATGGGTGACCACATGGTACGGTGAAATCACGACGGAGGGCCGAAAAACCCTCGTGAGTCTTAAAGACACGAAGCGACCCAAGAATGACAGCTCTTGGCATCCATATCGCAAGTGCCTTGGCATTTTTCTGGCACGCGGGTATGGCTTCGAGGTAACGAAACAGTGATGGTTTCGCACTTCCGAGTGCACCGGTGTTTTCCACCTCTGCTTTCTTTACTTGGGCTTTTAGAAGTGACGCCATTGTCAGGAGAGGATCTCTTTCATTTGCCACGATGTGAGCTGTACTTAAGATAATTCGGT
>JAUMHM010086737.1:7977-29165 GCA_032362435.1 Melikaiella ostensackeni
CTGGTTGGTATAAAAGGCAATATATTTCAAGAGCAAATCAGTTGCCGTTCAATAACTTCTTCGAAAATTAGTTCTCAGTTCTCTGTCGCCTCTGTCTTGAAAAAATGAAGATCGTCATTCTACTCTTTACGTGCACATGCTTCCTTACTTTTGCAAGTGAGTATAATGAAATATAATATCAATATTAATAAGAGGTATTGCATTTATTCTGAAAATACAAACAATATGCATTAATTAGAAAGGTTGACATTAACAGAAAAATACTGGTGAAACGTATTATTTGCCGTGGATTTTTGATCGCTACAACCGATCCGAAATTGAAATATTTTTAGGTTCTTCAAGCTAGCACCTCCAAAATCGACATTCCCCATTTTTTTTTGCATCAGAATTTGGGGAATTTTTTGGGCTATATTGAAGATTTTTAGACTTCACTACTTTTTTTGAAAAATAATATTTTGTGTGGAGGTGCTGACTTGAGTCAAGCCAGCGCCTTCACTCTATAAAAAAAATTAGAAAAAGTAGGCATCAGGTACCTACAAAAAAGAGGTTCGTAGCATATTCAATCATAAATAATATCTTTCAAATCTCCACCTCCCCTTTTACCACATTTCCCTTCACCAACTCCCATTTCTCGACCCCAGCAACAATTTTCAGGTAATATATGATCGATTTCGTCGGAAAAAACTTCATTCATTCCATCATAAATACCAGATATGGATAATTGCTTATAAAACTCGCACATAAAATAATAAACTATTTATGAACTTCCATTAATTCAACTGAAAAACTTTTTTTGTCCATAAATTGTTCAAGTTTGGTGCGAATCTAGTGAGGAATCTCTTCTCATCCCCACGAAACGATTTTCATTCACTTATTTGCTTATGACAAACTCAATAAATTTTCAAACATTTGCGTTGCTATTTGACATCACTTGTGGATAGTTTCTTCACGTTTTCTAGGCACTTTTGAATGTATTCAAGTATTTTTAAAAAACCGGTACACTTCAAAAGTCAAAATTTTTTTCATCATTTTTGTTATTGAATAAAAAAAAATTAACTCAAAAAATCCGCCATGACAGTTCGATGCGGAATTTCATCAGGTTTTATTCAAATAAAAAGTTCAATTTGGATAATAATTGTTTTTTGAAAATCAATTTGATCACGGAAGTTTCTTATGCCCCACTGTGCGCCAACTGCCCTGGCTCGAACAGGTTGCTTCCCATCTTGTTGCCACAAAACTCAAACTACCAGCTGTTGCCAATTGCAACTTGCATTCAAAAACACCGAGAAAGCAACACGAAACTACAGTTTCAGCACCCAAATCGTATTGCATTATTTTTCCACTTCACTTGTCAAGCGATTTCAATTTATTTAGACAATTATAGTTCGTTCAAAAATTCACGCTTTCCCTATAATTCATGAGAAAGTAGTATCTTCCTCGGTTAATTATATTGATAATTAATGTTAACAATAGTATTCCATCCTGCAGTCATCTTGCAATTGTTTAACCAACCAAAATTTCTACACTTGTGGTTTTATATTAGATTAATAATAAATATTAATATTAATATTTTCAATATTAACTTGAAAAACAGAAAATTACAAAATTTTTGATAGCTTCGGAAAGAAATCACTGGGTGCATTTCACCGACGGGACAAAGTCCTTATCTATTTAAACAATTTATTTTCTCATTCATGGAGCGACTTAAAGAAGAAACTTACGGCACACATACATTTCAACTAATAATATAGGACGAAGTTTGTCGAATTCCCTCATACGTTCCCGATACAACCCCCATGACCGTATTTTGAAAACGAATTCTTATTTCCATTTGTTTAGAAAAATTCTCTTTCGGTCCGGGACTCTTCTGAACTAAAAAATTCTACTAAGCCACACGCATCTTAGGAATATGGGAAAAAAAATTTTTTATCTCTCTCGTTATTTGTCAATACCCATCCCCACAGTGATAATCAACGAACCCAAGAAAACACCCCTAGTACATTTGACGAGCCCCATCTCAGCTGCCTTCAACTGAAACGGCAAACAAATTTCCAAATTGATAACAAATACACACCAACCACCTTCAAAAAACTCCAGTAGATATCCCCAGCCCCGCAGTAACAATCAACAACCCCAAAAAATCACCCGTACAACATTTGACGAAACCCATCTAAGCTGCCTACAAGTAAGACCGTCAAAAAATTTCCAAATTGAAAATAATTGTACTAGTCAACTGCCAAGATGGGGTACGCTAAAGGTGGTACGGGTGCAGGGTTTTTTAATTGTAACTGTGAAGATGGGTATATCTACAAGAGTCTTGGCATGGTGACTGCTGTTATTATTATGAACTTAAGAGTTTTTTCTATTGTTTTCCTTGTGAGCAGCTGAGATGGTGTTTATTTGATGTGGTAGGGGTGGTCTCTTGGGGTTGCTGTTTGTTGCAGTGGGAATGAGTACATTTACTAGAGTCACTGCAAGGTGACTGGTGTGATTGTTTTCAGATTGGAAATTTTTTGCCAATTTCAATTAAAGGAAGTTGAGATGTGGTTCGTTAAATGTGGTAGGAATGGTTCCTTGGGATCGTTGTTTATTACAGTGGGTATGTGTATATCTATTAGAGTCACTGCAAGGTGACTGGTGTGATTGTTACCAATTCGGAAATTTTTTGGCTTTTATAATTAAAGGAAGTTGATATGGAGTTCGTTAAATGTGGGAAAAGTGGTTTCTTAGGCTTGTTAATTGTTACTGCGGGAATGCAGATATCTGTTGAAGTCTTTCGGAGGTGTTCGGTATAATTATTTTGAACATGAAAATATTTGGACTCTTATACTTGAAGGCAGCTTAGATGGGGTTCGTTGAATGTTGCAGGGGTGGTTACTTCTGGTTGTTAAATCTTACTGTAGGAATAGGTACATCTACTATAGTCTCGGCAAGGTGACTGATGTAATCATTTCCAATCTGAAAATTTGTTGACGATTTTACTTGTAGACTAACTTAAGATGGGTTTCGTTAAATGCGGTAGGGTTAGTTTCCTGGGGTTGCTGATCGTTACTGCGGGGCTGAGGAGACCTACTTGAGTCTTTTGAGGGTGGTTGGTTTTTATGTAATTCCAGTTTAGAAATTGTTTGGCTGTTTTAGTTGAAGGTAGCTGAGATGGGTTTCGTTCAATGTGCTAGGGATGTTTTCTCGGGTTTTGTTGAATATTACTGTGGGAATGGGTATTGGGGAGTAATGAAGAGCATAAAAACGTTTTTTCATCTGCCTAAGTTAATGCGTGTGGCTAAGGTGAATTCTCTAGTTCAGACAAGTCACGGACCGGAAGAGAAATTTTTTTAACAAATAGAAATAAGATCTCGTCATTAAAACGCGGTCATGGGGGCTATATCGGGGACTTATGAAGAAATGGAGAAGCTTCGTCCTATCTTTTTAGTCGATGCATGTGTGTGTCGTGAATTTTTTAGTCAAGACGCTACATCAAAGAGAAGGTTAATTTTTTTTAACAAGTAGGGACTTTATCCCGGCGGTAAACGCCCCAATGATCTCCTTTCGAGACTAACAAAAACTTTGTAATTTTCTGTTTTTAAGTTAATATTGAAAAAGATTCAGAAAAGTAATGCAATTCTATTTGAGTGCTAAGCCTTTGTAGTTTCATGCAGCTTTTTCGATTTTCTTGAATGCAACTTGTAATCGGGAATAGCTGGTAGTTTGAGTTTTGTGGCATCAAGATGGGAGGCAGCTGGTCTGAGCCAGGGCTGTTGGCGGCGTCCAATCCAAGGCACACCATTATTGTATTTAAATTTTCATTTTATTGTTTTTTTTCTATTTGCTATTACCGGCTGGCACATGGGAGATGGAATACCCGTATCCGGCGTTATGTTATTTGAGACATAAGAGTGACTTCTGTAATTTTTTTTGTTGATTCAAAAGCGGAAAAAGAGCCTAAAAGATTGGTGTACTTCATTATATCCAAATTTGATTCCTTACACAGGGGTTTGCTTTTCCTAGATATGGGGGAGCTTTTTGAAAGAAAATTGATGCATTCAAGAGCCCAAGATTAAACCCAAAAAAAGGCCCAAAATTCTGATGTACTTTGTTTTTTCCCAACTGGAGTTTTGACACATGAGGTGGTTTTTTGTACATACAGTATATGTGGTTTTTGGAATGAGATCGATGGTGCGTTCCAGAGCCCAAAAAAGGCTCAAATTTCTGTCGGATTTGAAAGTCGGCAATGTAGCTAAAAAAGGCATTGAAAAACTCAAAATTCTGATACGAAAAAAATGAGGAATTTTGGTTTTGGAGGTGCTAGCTTGAAGGACCCTATCTTTCTACACTGTGAGAAATATGTTTGGAAGCTTATTAGTCATAATATTATGGTGTTGACATCTCATAATCAAAAAATTGTCTTCAATTAAAGAAATCGTTTCTTCAAATTTTATTTAAATCAAAGAAATATTCGTTTGACTCAAAGAAATCAGAAGAAATTAAAGAAAGAATATATTCTACTGCATTATTTTGCACCAAAAAAATGACTTTTTTAATTCAAAGAAATCTTTTCGTTTATCTAAGCTGCTCCTTGAACACAATTGTGAAAAGTGATTTATTCATATGATTTCTAGAAAGCAACTTTTGGTTGCTTTCGGAAAAAACTAAGTTGCTTTTTGGAAATAAAAAACTATAAATCTATATTATTTGATACCCCACAAAGGAAATAGATATCTTTAACAAGTTTTTAGACGAATAAATTATTTTATTTAGAGTAACGAACTTGACGTTTAAAGAAAGTAATAAAATTATTGCATATAAAGAGAATAATTTGCTTGGCCGCATTTAGACCCATATTTACTTTCGGCAAAGGGTGCCAGCGCATACGGGAGTAAGTGCCAAAACCCGACTTTTACAGAAGGAACAAAAAACTGTGAAACTTTAACGCACTTTTTTTAAACAAAAAAATTAAAAACGATCCCAAAGTATTATCAGACTCAATAGAATCGTGAAAAAAGTGCTTCGAGAAAAGCCACCATCTCCGAGAAAACCCTTGTCAAATGAACAGCGCCTCCCTAGGAAGCTGATTTTTACTCAGAAAGAGTTGCATATGTTTTTTGTTTTTCAATTTAGAAAAAAATTGCTTTCAAACTATCACTTGACTCTATTAAATCGCGAAAGGAGCGCTTAAAAAAACTACCATCTGCAAGAAAATCCTTATGAAAGAATCGCGCGTCCCAAAATACCATTATCAAGCTTACGGCGCGTCCCCAAAAACAAAAATATTGACAAAGAAAGAGTAGCATAACTTTTATTTCCGAAATTTGGAACCTAGGCCCTTATGTACTGGCACCCTTTAAAAATTGTAACAGTGCATACAAAAGTCATAAATCCACAGTACACCTCAGGATATAAAATCATTGCATATCATTCTGATTATTATCAAGTTCAGATCAAAGTGATCCACTCTTGAGGATCCAAAACTAATTCTTACACAACTTCAAGCATATCTGTCCAGTGGCAGTTGTTATACGTTTTATTGAAAGTCGTAGGTTAATCATGACTGACGATTTAGTTTAACTTTTAACAAAAAGATGAGTTTCCAACCAAGACGATTAATTTTCTACGAAAAAAACGAATTTTTAACAAAATGCATACATTTTTAACCAGTTAGTTGAGTTTTCAATCACAAAAGATAAATTTTTAAGCAAAAACGGAATAGTTGAGTTATCATTTAAAAAAAAAATTTTCAACCAAAAAAAACGAATTATCATCAAAGTGGTTAAATGTTCAATTGAAGAGGAAAATTTTCAACTAAAATGATGAATCTTAAACCAAAAAAATGAATTTTTAACAAAAGAGTGCAACTTTCAACTAAGTACTTGAGTCTAACAAAAAATTTAATAGTTGCTATCTAAGGTGAAAAAGATAAATTCTTAGCAAAATAATTAAATTTTCAACCAAAACAGATAATTTTTCTACCAAACAGTTGCAGCTTTAAATAAAAGAGATAAAAATTCTACCAAAAGAAGGAATTTTCTAAAAAACAGTTGAATTTTCAATCCAAAAATATAAATTTTCGACGAAGGATTTAATTTTCAACGAAATAGTTGAATTTTCTACCAAAATAGTTGGATTTTCAAGCAAAGAGATGAATTTAAACCAAAAAGATTAGTTTTTTACCAAAAAGACGAATTTTCGTCAAAATACACGAATTTCCAACAAAGTAGTTGAATTTTCAAATAAAAAGAACAATTTTTAACTAAAAATATCAATTTTCAACCAAAAATGGAGTGGTTAAATTTCCAGTAAAAAAAAATTCAACCAAATAAATGAATTTGGAACTAAAAATGATGAATTATCAACAAAAAATGTAATAGTGGATAAATCAACCAAGAAAATGTCAATTGTAAGTAAAAAACAGTTTAATCTAACAAAAAAATTCGGACTTTCAACAAAACAGTTGAATCCTGAACCAAAAAAGATTAATTTTTAACAAAAAGTTTTATACTATTTAACTTATATTTCAACAATTCAACAATATAATTGAATTTTCAACCGAAAAGATGAATTCTTAACAAAAAATATAATTGTAGACTTTTCAAGCAAGAATGAAATAGTCAAATTTTCATTAAACAAAATTAATTTTCTACAAAGAGAATGAACAAAGAGATGAATCATAAAAAAAGAAATATTAATTTTGAACAACCGATTTCAACTTTCAACCAATCAGTTGAATTTTTGACCAAAAAAGACTAATTTTCAACCAAACAGTTGCATTTTTCACCCAAAAAGTTGAAATTCATTCGAACGGTCAAGGTTTCTATGTGCATGTAGACGGTTATGACTCATTTAGTCGTGACATGTAACAACTGACACTCGAAAACTCATAAAAATTTATAACAGGCAATTATTTTTGAAAATCGGATCATTGTGAAGCGCAATTGAGCGTCCGAATTGCGCAACGACCTTAGCGCGTGGACTCAGTCAGTCTAGTAGGCAAGAGAAGAGATAACGCGTTGCTACGGGCCGAGTTAATTGGACAAATAATTTTGAAATTGCCGTCATTCCGTTAATAATTATTTGATCATGTTGTTTTTCGCAAAGAAATACTCATGAGTCTTTAGCGCTTCCAAGGAACCTAATTAAATTACTTTTTTCTTATATTTTCGATCTCCTAACAACACCCGAATTTTTTATAACTTTGAGGTGAAAATCTCAGCTATAAATTTCAAAACAAACCGAAATGAGCAATATTAGTTGAGTTCTTATACATCCAATTATAACATATCCAAAATTCAGATCGATTGGTTCGTATTGAAAGCAATGACGAGCATAAATAAACAAAGGCTCGGTCCGAAGCTCAACGCTCTTAATGCACGCGCCGCTCACGCATGCTATTGCGCTTAATACCCGCGGTGTTTTCTCGAAAAAAAATTGTATGGACGAAGTTCGAACAACCAGAACTTTAAGCATTGCCGTCATCCACTATATTATAAGGCAGATTTTGTGCAAAACATTGCATTGTTTAGGCTTAGGTTTAAAATAAACTTCAGTTAAGCCGTACCCGTGCTGCTTTGCCGTCGATTGCGTGAGACAAACAACATGAGAATGCTTTTATTGTACTTTTGACGTATATCTCATTTCATGCACTCACATCGAGATATGTTTATTCTAGTGAAACAAAATTGAATGTTTTATATTGATTTGTGAACATACTATTAAGCATAAAACTTTTTCATACACGTAGAACAATAAGTAGAACTGAAAAGCAGAAAATAGCTAGGTAAAAAGCAAAAAAAAATGAGACTGTTGCACTTCATCGACGGCAACGCAGCGCGGGTACGGCTTAACTCAAGCTTAGTTTAAACCTAAGCCTAAACAATGCTCTTAATACAAACTAATCGATCTGAATTTTGGATATGTTATAACTCAATGTATGAGAACTTAACTGATATAATTCATTTCGGTCTGCTTTAAAATTTATAACTGAGATTTTTACCTCAAAGTTATAAAAAGTTCGGGCGTTGTTGAAAAATCGAAAACATAAAAAATAAGTTATTTAATTAGGTTCGTTGGAAGCGCTAAAGACTCGTGAGTATTTCTGTGAAAAAACGAACACGATCCGATAATTATTAACGGAATGACGGCAGTTTTAAAATTACTTGTCCAATTAACTCGGCCTGTAGCAACGCGTTATCCCTTCTCTTGCCTACTAAGATGGCTGAGTCCACGCGCTAAGATCGTTGGGCAATCCGGACGCTCAGTTTACTGATCAATAAAAAAATCAAAAATCTGTATAAAAGCGTTGCATATAATTTTGATCCAATTTCGGGATCAAATCGATCAACTGGCATTTAATGTATCTGAATTTCTGCTTACAAAACTAGATGCAGCGGTAGGACCAGTTAACGGACAGCCACCAAGTCAACATCCGATTCCATTTCCAAATATGCGCGTTATTGTGGAATATGAAGGTAATGGACAGCAAGTTTATATTGGAGGTCTAGTTCCTGACCGAATGCCTCGCTGGATTAATAACCCAAGTAGAGCAGTTGATACAAACGTGGACGTTTATGTACATCTACCTCATGAGCGTCGAACCGAAACATTCGTTTCAGATCTCCAGCGTCTTACTTTCAATATTCTGATCCCTCGAAACCGCTGTATAGTAAGAGACGATACCATTCTATATACAACAGATCTCATGTCTCACAATTCTCAAATATCGCCTACTGAAGGCTTTGGCGCTTTTGTGCGTACTTCAAATCGCACCCTTCTGTCAGGGAGGCTACGTCTTTGGGACCCTGAAATTGACGGTGCAGTTCCAGCCTATGCTATTTAAGAAATCTAGGTATTAAGAACTAAAAATAATATAAATTTGGATAGGAGAAGTAGGTTTAATACATGGAAATTAAGAGTTTTTTTTAGTTTTTTTTTTAGTTTCAGTTCAGAACGAAAAAAAGTTTCCTTTTAAATATTCAATATTAGGTTACAATAAACTGGGTTATAATCGAAGACAGTGGCGGGCGCGTCGAGCGCTCGGATGGATGACCGTTCGTGATTCTCGTCTACATCCACACTCGTCTGTCAGTAACCGACTGTGCTCATGAGTTTGGTTTTCTGCAGTTTTCCTCTCCCTTGTCCAAAAGTCCAAGTGAATGCGAGCACTTCTAATAAAAATCCGGCTGCAGACGGTATGGGGCTCAGACACTACACAAGATTAGGCACGTCAGGCATTTCCTGTAGGCTTATTGAGAGTAGGGTCGTTAAATCTCAGAATTTTATCTGGTGTTTTTATAAATTATATCCAGTGTCAAACTTATTTGATTAATTATTTGACTTACGTAAGATTTTATCTAAGGTGCATGTTTATCGAAGATGTTTACACATAAATCTGCCTTAGCTCGTAGTTGAGATGCGTGTACTCCTTTATCAATTGAACAGCAGCATTGCTGAATAAAAACATTATTGTCTGGAAATGACACTTTGTTTTATTCAAGTCTCCTAAGTATTATGTATATGATTTCTTAAATATAACTTTTGGTTTCTACATCCTAAGTACATATCGTCCACATATCGTCCATAAATATAATTAAATGAATAATAATTAGTGAATTTTAGTGAATTTGTAAGTGAGAAATGAGAAGCTTTTTGTTTCGCTTCAATGAAATACAGGGTTTTGTATGAGGAAAAATTAATTTTACCAGTAGCTGTTGAAGAAGTGCCATTCATATACTTATTTTTATGTTTTTTTACTAAATACACATAATTTTTGAGGCACATCATTTTCCTTGCTCAGCTGTTTTTTGGTCGCTAAAATACATGATGATGAGTAAATATTTGATCATATCTTGTTGCGCACAATTTTGACAGCTCCAAGTGTTGGAGGGGACATTTTTGATCAAATATTGGAGAGCGCATTTTAGCCCTAAATTTTACATAATTTTTGCGTGCACTGCAATATTTCCTTTAATCCATGGCATGCCTCTTCGGCCCAACATACAGTTTAATCTTTGAGAGCATTAAAATGTGTGCTATAAGAAGTCTTGGAGTAAAGTACGATGACGAAGGGGCCATATTTTCGTTAAAATTCAAAATTTTCGATATTTAAATCATGATTTTAGCAGCACATCTTTTTCCCCTTTATAGTGTCTGTCCGGCACCTTAATCTAATAAAAAATCGAAAGATTTTCGACCTGGGTGGCTATGCGTACTTTCCACACCTACATGTGGGACAGGATTTCACATGTGTACCAACCCAAAAAAACAAAGTCGTCCGATCGGGTTGAAGGTTTAGCAGAATGCAGTACTATTGGATGGCACTTTGTGAATTAAAAATTGTTCCGACAAATACTTGCCAATGAAGGGGGGGGGTAGAATTTTTTGACTTTTTTTTGGAAAGCCTCTTCCTCAAACGTATAAAAATTTTTTTTCCTTTTGCATACAGCAAAATTTTACTGGATATGTTTTCGACAAACTTTTTCACAATCTTTTAACCGGTTATAACTATTTCTGAAAGAAGTGAAAATTTGGTATCCATTTTGTAATATCAAAAATAAATTTGACTTTTTCTCAAATTTAGACTCAATTTATTTTCTTGAGAATAGTTTTGTTGAATAAACTCATTATTGATTAGAGTTATTGAAGATAGATTAAGACAATAAATAATTTTTATTTACCATCTTACATTATTGTTATAAAATAGTAATTCAGACTAATAATGCCCATGGGCAGACCAATAGATATAACAAAGAAGTTAATATTGGGATGAGAGCATTTTATTGAAGATGAGTTTTCATAGAAACTAATCTGAATTGTCAATTGTTTAAACGAAAATGTTTCAAACGATGTCTTTCAATTTGTATGTTACTGAAAACGCGAATGTGCTATTCGCTTCCATGGAAAAAATTACATAGAGTCCATGTGTTGAACCATTTTTGTGTCAACACAATTTTTTTGTAGCATGAAAAAATAATTCCACGGTACTATATTCTCTTCAGCATTTATTCAGAATACATAACAATTGCGATGGAAAAAAAAGGTGCGCCTATGTTAATTTATTGTTGTTTGAAGGTATAATATTTACAAATTTTTATTTTATGTAATTTTCTCGAAGAGTTTGTTTTATATATTATCTAGTCATACTTTCCTACTCGTGTCTGCCATAAATCTCTTAACTGATAGTGTATTTAATGATTAAATTTATATTGTTGTTTTTCAAGCCCAGTGGCATATAAAGTTAAGATCTATCTATTTATTACCTCTATTTCATCACGGAAAACTTATGATGTGAAGGAATAGTTACTCGATAGTACGCCAGAAAAATTGTACAGAATGAAAAATCTTGAAATCTATTGAAGTTTTTTTTCCTTTACAGAATCAACACCGAAAAAGCGATTACTTGTACGAAATAAATTTTACTTGGTTCAAGCAAATGAAAATCTTTAATACGTGCAAAGAAATACTCATTTGAGGGAAAGAAATATACACAATGAGAATAAAAAAATGATTTATTCCGGACAAAGAAATTTTAACAGAATCAAGTTAACATTGTTTGATTCAAAAGTACGAGCTATTAGTCGCAGGGTAATATTTCTTCAAATGAAAGAATTGGTAATTGAAGACAAAAATATATATTTCAGTGCAAATAAATGACTCATTATTCCAAATGAATATACTATGAATGGAAATGAATATTTCTTTGAAGTGAGGAAATGCGAATTGATGGAAAGAAATGTATTTTAAATTCGAGAAAATGTTTTATAGGTTCAAAAATCGATTTCCCAACATAAAATTTTCGAATTTTTGAAGCAAAGAGTATTCCACTGATTTAAATAAACATTTTTTGGCTTAAAACATGAACGAGTGCAATAGAATAGTTCCTACTCCAATTGTAGTATATATTTTCCTAAATAAACAACTGGACTCTTTCAGCTTGAAATATAATTAACATTGTTATTATTATACATATTTCACTTCAGCATTTCACATGATTTGAAATATTGATGAACCTGAAAAAGAAATTTGGATGAAAAATCCACCTCCAGCAGGAATCGAACTTGGGTCCGCAGAGTGCAAAGTTCACAGCGATGACCACGACGCTGTCAATATTTGACGCTGTATTTGACGTCTGATTTAAAGATATTTAACTGAAACAAATTACGCAGACATTCATTAAAAAAATATGTATTCTTTTCAGTTGAATGAATATGCATTCATCTCAATATAATATTTATTCAATTAGAAGAGATGTTTATTTAGAATACTCTCCTTCGTATTCCACATTGAAAGAAACA
The DNA here is from genome assembly GCA_032362435.1 of Melikaiella ostensackeni. Classification (NCBI taxonomy): domain Eukaryota; kingdom Metazoa; phylum Arthropoda; class Insecta; order Hymenoptera; family Cynipidae; genus Melikaiella; species Melikaiella ostensackeni. The sequence goes on from JAUMHM010086737.1 coordinate 20,259, forward strand.
TTTCTTCCAATCAAATTAATAAATATTTAATTTAAGAAGATAATTACTTCGTTTAGGTGAATGCTTATTTTATTTGAATAAGTTAATATAACTAATCAAAAGAAATGATTATTTATTTTAACACAATTCTTTATTCATCTAAATAAATGCTTAATTGTTATAAAATGAATAAACTCTTTGCATCAAATCAGTATCTTTTTAACTTTATTAATATTCTTTTGAATTTAATAATTTTTTCTTTGCTTTAAATAAACTTAAAGACTTGTTTCAAGTATGGACAAATGAGTTGATTCAAATGCGTTTTCAAAACAAAGACAACCAGAACAAAAACTTGTTATACTTTTTTACATTTTAACTCCACACTTAATGTTCCCTATTGAATTATCTAATTACCTGTGTTTTCTCTTTCAAGTGCTATTTTTATTTATTAGGTGTCAGTAATTAAACTTCATTCTATTATGTCATTAAATGAGTAAGAAAATTTCTCCTTTATGGAAAAATATTTGATTATTTTCCTCTTAAAGATCTGACTCAATGAAAACAAACTATATCTGTGAAAAACACATGAAATGAATTCAAAATATAATAAGAATATTTCGGGCTGACAAATAAAGGTATTTTCAAATTTCTGTAAATTAATAAGTGCGCCAAATGACTGCGTATGACGTATGTGTGTGTGTACTTTATAGCGGACGACTAGCCTTCCGTCATACGCCGAGGCGGCAAGGTTGCATTGAAATTAATGAAGGAATTTTATAACTACTCATCACCGCGAATAACTAAAATGTGTATGTAGGGATTTCTTCAAGCATGAGCATAATACTACGCGAGTTGTGTAAAGGTGAGGAAATTCGCTATTTATGAGTATTGTTTTTATTTCTTCAGGCAACATTTTCATGGAGCAAAGTTTCAGAGTTCCAATATTTTTCCAACGAAAAAATAATCCGAGACTAAAAGCTAATAAATATTCTTGATCCAAGTTAGATTTTTGCCTCCAATTTTGTTGTTGTACAATTATTGCTTCAGAAATCAATTTTCAAACTCAAAAATTTTGCTTCGTGAAAATGTAGCCTAAGCTTGAAAACTTTTTTTCGTAACTTATAAACTTCATTCCATTAAATTTTCAATTGCTATATTTTTTATTACAACATATAATTATGTATTTGTATTTCGGCATTACATGTAGGGAAACATATCTCTCTTCTGATATGCTTTCATTCAACTTGACAGATGAGATTCGGAGGTTAAATGTATTTAGCCAACACCTTTCCGAGTACTTACAAGAAACTTTTTTCTTTTAATATTTTTCATAAAACATACGTTATCTATTTATTTAAAATATGAATGTCTGAAGAGTAAAACATACTTCTCTCCTCTGATTGCTGCAATCCATTGTTTACGACGCTGTACTTCATGTTCCGAAACCGGAAAACGATGAAATTACATTCTATGTGGAGAATTTTTAATTGTATTCTCATAATTCTCTACACAGTAACCTTCCGCACCCTTTGCTTTGCTTTTTTTCATAATTAGCAACGAAAAACAATCAGTTGGAGAAATATGGTTCATGGACCTGTCAGCAGCACTACGAATGCAAGTACTGCTTTCAGTACCTACTTTTTAATATTTACTCTGCTCCAAATTATACGAGTCAGCTAGGACTTATCCACAGTTAGTTTTTTACGTTCACTTTGAAAACACAATTTAAATAGTTTCACTTTTTCTATGCATAGCCCATCTCCTTCCATACAAAGCATGTCACCTTTAGTTCTGCAGTCGCCGCCTCACGCGCTGTCAGTCATTTCTACATTTCCATTTGGGAATTGCACACAGTCAATAGGCCCGGCGCCTTTTACTAGGCTACCGGGCGCATTTTATCAGGCTACCGGGCGCGTCTTCGGGTTACGGATAAAGGGGCCCTGTACCGACGGTATCTGATGAATACGATTACACAACTAAGTAAGCAGTCGCGGACAATGGTTCAAGCGAGGGCCCGAGGATGGTCTCGAAGGTCGCCTCCGAGAGTATTGAAACCTTACCTCCGCATGTGGGACTCTGTGGGGGCGGACCTTAAATTTCCCTGGCCACTACTAGGAACAAAATGGAAAACGCTCAACTAAAACGAAGTTTTTGTAACGTAGTGATTGGAGGGTTGCTTGACGTCGAGGCGGCCGATAGGGAATTGAAGAAGAGAAACTGGGAAAGGTCACAAACAAGGCAATACAAGGTTGTCGTAAATGAGATGAGACGATAAGAGATGGTCTAAATTATGCAATGAGGGTTTATGAAACCTAAATTCTAAAAAAGAGCACGTGATGTCGTGCGAGCTGTCTCGCGACTTCTTCGTATGCGGCACGTTCGCACGAAAATTGAGGGAGATAAAACAGACTACCGGATCGAAGAAGTCGGTCTGTAGTTCGCCGCAAGTGGCCGATAAGGCGGCTCAGGCACTACAAGAAGCCGAAGCAAGTCTCGCTCCCACTCAAGGGAAGAGGACGAGAGAGCTTACCTCAAGCCTCACGGAGGCCGGCGCCGAAGAAGCTCAAGTTTCGATCTTGGAGAAGTGACCCGCAGCAGAAAGAAGCAACACTAGGGAGGAGAAACCTGTCAGCAAGTCTGAGAAGAGGAAGGAGATTAGAAGACGAACGCGACCTGAGGCGGTTGTTATAAAACTCACCGAGGGATCGAGTTACGTCGAGGTCCTTGTAAACCTCAAGAGCGCGTTGAAGCCGGACACTCTTGGTATTAAAATCGGGGGTATATAGCAAACCAGGAACAGTGACGTCTTTACTGAGAGGGGTGCGGAAGTAGAGGGCAGAGTAACACTCACCTCTGCCACCAGGGAGGTTGTAGGAAACGGGGAGAACGTGTGGGACCTAGTTTTCCGCACCGTGGTGGAAATTTTTGAGCTAGAGTCATCAACGGAGGAAATGGAAGTGAGGGAAGCCCACACAAGCCTCAAGCCTTATGTGGAGTGAAACGAAGAGATGGCCGCGAGGATAGACCGTTCAGGACATCTCAAGGTGGGGTGAGTATCCAGCAGGGTAGAGGTAAGAGGTGCAAGCCACCAGGTGTTACCGCTGCCTACTGGCAGCGAGTTGCACTGGTCCCGACAGCACAACGAGTTGTTGGGGGTATGGCAAGGTGTGTGATAAGGCTACGGAGTGCAACAGCCAGCCGCAGTGCTATCTCTGCGCCGCTGAGGAAGCAAACCCCGGACCGACCATCTTCCGAGGACAATGATGTGTGCAGTGTTCAGAGAGACAATCCTGGAGAGAATTGAGAAGAGTCTTAAGAACCCACATCGAAAGCCAATCTACCTTGACAAAGACAGATCAGGAGACAAAAGTCAGCAGGAGTGATGGAAGTTCCACACGCTCGGGAAGTGCGGACCGTCCCGAGTGTCTTTAAAAGATTTTCCATCATTCCTCGGAAAAAAGTCTATAGCACTGCTGTCCAACGGAAAAAGCTAGTAAGTGACATTTGCTATAGTGTCTATTTTCAGACAGTCGTGTATGTGAAAATAACCTCTATGGCAAATGTCACTTGCTAGGTTTTTCCGTTGGACAGCAGAGTTCTCGAGCGATTGAGGAGTTCACCTAGAGAAATGATGTCTTAGACACATTGTCTTTTTACAGAAATTTAATTTTATTTAATTTTTACAGTGTTAACCATTCCAAAATTCACCTGAAACAAATTTTATTTTTTGTTTTCTGTGTGATTATTATTCATGATAAAATAAAATTAACATTACATTTGAATAAAATAATAGTAATATCTCCCTTCATTTACGGAAATCTGTTTGCTGTGAAAAGAATGGGTGGGCGACGGGTTCAAGAAAATCTTACGTAATATTGAGGGGGATATTTGAAATGGTTTCTTTGGCTTATGTACATGAGAGGGAGGGGGGGGGGTGGTTGAAAGTGACCTGAAAAATGGTTAGGTAATAATTGAACAGCTCCTTTCTACAGTGTGCATAAAAATCATACATCTCCACTTACAAAACTAGATGCAGCGGCAACCAGTCCACCATGTGGTTCCACCTTCGAGTGGCCAGATTTTTACGACTGCCAATTTTTAAGTAGCGGTTTCTGGAGACACGGCCATTTTTGTGCGACGCCCAGATCACACTACTTTGTCAGAGGTGCTACGTCCTTGGTATGGTCCTCTTCCTACCTGTGTAATTTGAAATAATTGGGTATTAGGATCTGTTGATATTATAAATTTGGATAGGTGAAGTTTTAAAATGTCCAGTTTAAAACGTAAAAAGAATTCCTTTCAAATATTCAATATCAGATAACAATAAATTGAGTTATAATCGACGGCAGTAGCTGTGCATTGGCTCTCGATTCGACCAGTCTCAAACATTAAGCACGGACGGGCGCATTTAGCGCTCGAATCGGTGACCGCTCATGATTCTCGCTCAGTCGTATTTTCACTGCGTTTTAACTGATCTCTAGCGGGAAGTTGGACGCCGAGGATGGGTGTGGGTACTCGATGCTGTCGAATGTCTACATCCACACTTGTCCGTCAGCAGCCGGCTGCTCTCCGAGGCTTAGTTTTCTGCAGTTTTCCTGTCCCTTGGCCAAACGTCCAAGCGAACGCGAGCACTTTTTAAAAAAATCCGGCATTAGGCATTATGGGCTTATTGAGAGCTGGGTATTTGGGGGTAATTGAAGTAATAGGGGTTGATTGCAGGCTTAGTCTTTATTACGTGCGCGAAGATGATACATCATAATTTAAGAAAGATCAAAGTACTTTGAATGGAAGCTCTTAATAATTAAGTGCCTGCATACTTATTATTTTCACTCATATCTCATTCACAGTAAAATAATGAAATTTAAAGCCTTCAATTTTAAACACATGTCAACCACGATGTATTTAAATTTAAATTTTACATTTTGAAATAAAAGAAATGTTAATTAGATTATTTTCAAATGAGAAAACTTAAAATTCATAACCATTCTTCAAATACTAGAGTTTTAGTTGGTACTTCATAAATTCAGAACGCATGTACTGGTTTCACAATTGGACAGATGTATTGCCGAATAAAAACATTATTTTTTAGAAATGACTCTTTACTGCATTTCTATCGCCCCATCTATACAGCTAAAAAAAGGTCAAACAACCACCGCAGTGACCTCCCTGGGAGCGACAGCCATCCGGAAAAATGAGACTTGCTCCCAGCAGAACCGCAATAAATCACACGAATGGCCATGCCTTATAACCGTAAGATGGCCGACCACATTATACGATGAAATCACAATGAATTGCCCTCGTGTGTCTTGAGCACACGATGCGATACAAGAATAACAGCTCTCTGCATCAATCTCGCAAGTGCCTTGTCATGTTTCTCGCATGCGGGTATGGATTGAAAGTCACAAAACAATTATCTCTCTGTATCCCCGAGAGGACCGATCACAAGGACAATCATTTTAACCAAATATTCTCGGAACATTTGCTGCAGCTCCCTTATAAGGTCTCGATACCTCTTCTCCTTTTCCTTCTCCTTGAATGTGATGTTGCTGTCGGCTGAAGCCGAGAATCCAATCACGAACACAGTTCATTACTCGAAGTCAAGAAGTACGATGTCAGGCCTAAAATTTGCAATAGAGATTTTTAGCCTGAACTTGCAGTTCCCTGAAAGTTGGCACTTCTCGTTCTCAACAACTGACTCTATCTCTCTGGGAGCATTCGGCAGGGCAGGATCACGATTAATATGCGAAAATGGGTCATCTCCGAAGCCTTTTTTCCATGTCTCTAACATGACTTTTAACAGTCACAGCGTTTTCTTATAGGATTGGCCTTGCTTTTTAAATTTCTAAGTGGTATACTCTCAGACTGCAATTTTTTAGCTAAAATTGTAGATACTTAATAAGTTTCCAGCACAAACCCTTCTTAACAATAAGAGCGTTAGAACTTTTTCTTCAGGTTTTTCTCCAAACAGAATAACATTGCATTTTCTTGTTTTAACATGGGAAATTCCGTAATACATATGCAAAAAACATATAACACTGAAAGTGATGCTGAATGTAAATTAGAAACCAAGCTTCCTTATTCAATAAAGTAAAATTCGACAAACACTGTAGGATCAACAGCTTCCACATACCATACTATAAAGCTACTAGCTCACAAAACCATAATGCAAATTTGCATTTTACAATTTCTTTTACTATTACTGTAGTTTAAAACTATAGAATCGAACAGTTCTGTTCTGAAATCTATCATATTTATTTTACGTCTTAAAACGCTAGAATTAAATTCTTCACATAAAAATTGTCCATATATTGAAACAAATTTTAAAATCTCATTCGCTCTTATGCCGGAGATTGAATTAAGTAGGTAAATAAAACGAAGCCAGAGTGTCAATAAAGAATTTAAAGATGTGAAGAAATGTCATTCTATCAATACGGAAGACGATCTTATAGAGTCCATAAAGTCAATTAATTATTTCACATACATTAGTACATTTAATTAATGATTATTTACTATAAGTTGCATTATCTATACTGTGGAAAGAGGTTTCTGCTACACCTTTTCTTGAAAATTGAGAATTGTTTTCACTGTCAATTACTTCCATCTAATTTTACATTTATTTGCAGTCAAATGTCCTGATGTAAAGTTAGCAAAGAATCTTCAATATTTTCTTGGCGCACAAGACTCATAGGAAAGCCCAAAAGTCTCTTGCAACATTTTCACGTGCAACTCTTGAATTCTGAAAGAGGACAACTAGAAAAGAAAAATATTGGAGTTTTAGTTCTTAAATATTTTGATTATTTGAGCAAACTAGCACAATTATTTGCATAAGTAGTTATTTAAACTTCTTGCAACTGTTTTTTGATATATGTATTAATAATAAGTATGTAGTTACTTCGTGTTAGAGATTCCTTTCTTAATTCATAAGATTATCTGTTATGTATAAATAATTTTTGAATAAAAATACAATTATTATATTTTTTGTTCAACATTAATTATTATTAAATAATATCATTTAATCGAACATTATATAATTCTAAGATATACTTTTATTGACTATGGTCCTTTTTTTAAGAGTTAGATTTCAAACAACTTGGTGGAAAAAATCATTTATCCTCATTTTCTGGACCACGCCCAGAAAAAAAACAATTAAATAAAAACCTATTAAAAGTTATGAAGGCGTTTATGATTTTTCCCAAGGTTTGGAGAAATGACAGATGACTCATCCGAAATGAAGGTGTTGCGACTGAATTTTGCTCGGCAGCATGAGTAATCCGTGTAATTAGTTCCCGCTGCTGATAACGCTTTTTATTGCAAAATTATTGAATTCCGTAATAATTCTTGTAGATCCCTCTCCACACAGTTTCAATTAATAGATAAAGCTATGTAATTAGATGCTGGTTGGTATAAAAGGCAATATATTTCAAGAGCAAATCAGTTGCCGTTCAATAACTTCTTCGAAAATTAGTTCTCACTTCCCTGTCGTCTCTATCTTGAAAAAATGGAGATCGTGATTCTACTCTTTACCTGCACGAGTTTCCTTACTTATACAAGTGAGTATAAGAAAATATAATATCAATATTAATTAGAAATATTGCACGTATTCTTAAAATACAAACTGTAGTAGTACAATACTGGTGAAATGTATTATTTGGCGTGGATTTTTGTTCGCTTCAACCGATCCGAAAATGAAATATTTTTAGGTTCTTCAAGCTAGCACCTGCAAAGTCGAAATTCCCCATTTCCTTCGTATCAGAATTAGGGGCATTTTTTGGGCTATATTGAAGATTTTTAGACTTCACTACTTTTCTTGAAAAATAATATTTCTTGTGGAGATGCTGACTTGCGTCAAGCCAGCACTTTCACTCTATAAATAAATTTAGTAAAAGTAGGCATCATGCATCTACAAAAAAAGGGTTCGTGGCATATTTAGTCATTAATAATATCTTTCAAATCTCCTTCTCCCCTTTCACAATATTTCTCTTCACCTCCTTCCATTTCCCTACCCCAGCATTCTCCTTACTTCCCCTAATTTCTCCTTACTTCTCCTTATTTCCCCTCACTTCCACTTACTCCCCTTCATCACCTTACCCTCACTTCTCAAAGACTTCCTTTTACCATTCACTCCTCCATTCCCATCATTTTCCCTTACATTCCATCACTTGCCCTCATCAACCACTCCATACTTCCCTCACCCCACCCTACGCCCTCCTACCATTACTTCTCCTCACTTCTCCTTTTTTATGCGACGGACGGACACTCGAACGAAACCATGAGGGCTTCTGCCCAGGGCTACGAAACTCTAATTAGAAAAAATTAAAAATCAAAACCGGCAAAATTTTGAACTCCTTTTAGGCTCTCGAATGTACCAATAACAAATTTCCGAAAACCACCCCTATGTACAAAAAAACCACCCTATTTTTGAAAATTCAAACTAGGAAAAAACAAAGTAAATCAGAATCTTGGGCTTTTTTGGGCTCTTGTATTCACGGATTTTTTTCCCCAAATACCACCCCTATATCTAAAATACAAAGCCCTATATAAATAATCTAACTTGGAGATAATGAAGTGAATCAGACTGTTAGTCTCTTTTTGAGCTTTCGGAAGCAACACAAAAAATTCCAGAAGTCACCCTTATGTCCCAAATAACAAAAATACCCGGAAGACTTGCAGCAACTATCCAAAAAAGATGTCCAATAGCAACGCGAATGTTAAATAATTTATTGGATTTGTTATAAACAAATAAGTGAATGAAAATGGTTTCGCGGGGACTAGCAGCGATTCGTCACTTCATTTCGCACCAAATTTGAACAATTTATGGAAAAAAAAGGTTTTCAGTTGAAATAATGGATGTTCATAAATAATTTCTTATTTTGATGAAAAGAGGTGTTTCGGGTTTCAATCGTGTGCAAAACTACGAATCTTGCCGAC
>JAUMHM010086739.1:0-10785 GCA_032362435.1 Melikaiella ostensackeni
TGGGATTAGTAGGTATTAAGTTAGATATTGTTTTGTTATCAAGTTTAAAATCTTTTAGAAGGGTTTTTGTTTTGCTGTCTATTAATTTTGTGGGATCTTTTTTGAGTTTTCTATACGTATCATCAGTTAGAACGTCCATAATTTCTTTGTTATAATCTTCTATATTCATCATTACTGTTGTATTGCTTTTGTCTGCTGGTAATATTATGATGTCTTTATTCTTATTGAGTTCTTTAATTGCATTTTTCTCTTGTTTTGTTAAGTTTGAGGATGAAAGTTGTGCTTGGCGTAAGATGTTGGCCGTCCTACGCCGTATGTCATTCGCTTTTTCGGGTGGTGGGTTATATATTGTGGATTCCAATTGACTGATGATTTCTTCTTCTTGTTGCGCGGTGAGCGCCGAGTCTAGTCGATAATCCGATGTGTCTATAAAAAATGAACGAGAGGCATTTGAACCTTCTACTTGGGCTGAAATTAAAGCTTGAGCCTTTGGTCATGACCTCAGATTTTGCGATTCCATATTAAAGAGACAAACCTAATTTCCTCAGAAAGCGCACGTCCAATTATTTTCTTTTTCATTATATAGAATGACAAAATTTTAATAAGACTTTTTGTGATTTCATGTTAATTTAAGATGCAATCTTAATTTTTTCATAAAGCGCACCTCCGATGATTCTTATCATCATTCCATATAAATTGATGACACAAACCTTATTTTTTCAGAAAGCGTCCCTCCGATTATTTTCATTTTCATCATATATAATAACGAAATTTGAATCGGATATAAATTCTGTATTCAGTGATAATTAAAGACACAGACCTAATTTTTTTCAAAAAGTGCCCCTCCGATTACACTGTCCTTCAGGATTTTGTCTCCAGATGTTTCTTGTCATTTTTGATAGATTTTTGGATGCTGATTCCGAATCCGTCAATGAAAATTCTCCATCACATGAAGTTTGAATAAGACTTAAACTTTGACATTTAATGCTAATTAAAGGCACAAACCTACTTTTTGCAGAAAGCGCACCTCTGATTCCTTTCATTTTCATTCCATATAAATTAAAGGCACAAGCCTAATTTTTTTGGAAAGTGTCCCTTCGATTACACTATCATACAGGATTTCATCTCTGAAATGTTTCTGGTCATTTTTCATAGATTTTTGGTTGCTGATTCCGAATTCGACAATGAAAATTCTCCATCACGTACAGTTTTTCAGAAAAACGGGCAATGTTACTGTTCGGCCCTGAAATCACGAAAAATGAATTTTTATTAATTTTGCGCTACCACAAACATTATAACTGATTTCAGTAAACTTTCCATATCATGTGAGATGAAAAGTAAAATTAATAACATTTCTTGGGGCCCAAGATCCTGGCTATACAGCCCTGGCTATTGAATGTTACTCATTTAGCATCAATGCATAGTATAATATTAATATTCGAAGTGACAAAAAATAGAACTTTTAACATGCCTAGTCTACTCTTCTGACTTTCGACTACGAAATCGGGTCCCTCAGCCTCCTGTAGTCTGTCATTTTGGATTCGCCATTTTGTTTTTTGAAATTTTGACTTCAGGTTCGGAATCAGCGACTCAAAAAACTATAAATAGGCATAATTAAGATTAATTTTTTTATATTTTAATGGGTTTGTTGACTTTTGGCCACGAAACCGGGTCTCTCAGTCCTCTGTGTTGTATATTGAAAATAAGGATTGATAATCTACGAATAGAAATTTATGTAAATTTGGAATATCGTCATCTGAGGAAAATATAATCATCATGATGGAGATTTGAGAGTGTCCCATTTCATGTTGGGGAAGTTATTGAAAGAAAGGAATTTTTTAAGAGTTACTTCATGAAAAAGTAACTCGTTACAGCTAGAATTACAATCGGTTATAGTGTAACAAATAACTTTTTACAGTTACAGCAAATTGAGACTTGAGTAACTTTATTTAATGTCACTTTTGAACTACAGGCTTTAAATACCAAATTAATTTAAACAAATTAAATAGTAAACATATTTTTTTCAACTTGAGTGCGTTGATTATATAATTAAGAACTTTCAAGTCTGATTGCAATTACAGTACCGCCCTAATTTTCTTCATTTTTTCAAATAGCAATTTGCCATTCTTCAATCATATTTGGTTTAACTATAATGCCAGAATTTTTAATTTCCAAAAATTTCAATTTGTATATGTACATTTTAGTATAGTCTTACCATTTTAAGTTTTTCCATCTTGAATATTTTTTGTTTTTCAAAACTACAAATTTAAAAAAATTAAAAATAGATTATCAATTTGAAACTTCAAAATTTGAGACAATGTTTTATTCTTACATGAAACTATTTCAATTTCGAAAGCTTCAAAATTAACATTCTTCAGCCTTCACTCTTTTTGATTCCAAACATCTTCCCTTCTGAGTACTTCAAATTTTAACTTATTTTTCAAGGCTTCAAATGATAAATTGTTCAGTTGAAAATGTTTTAAATAAAGTTTGTTGAATTTTTCAAACAGTACATTTTTAACAGCTTTGAAGATATATTTAAATTTATAAATTTTTATATGCTTTCAATTGCAGTTGCTTAATTTTCTATTATTCAATTATGTACGTTCGGAAATTTTGGCATTTTGTATGGGTGATTGCCAGAAAGTAGACCAATTTAGACAATGAGGTTCTCAAAAACAAGAAAATTTCCAAATCGCCAAAGATATATATTTTTTTAATTAAGGGTAAACCAAGATAGTATGAAAATATAAAACTAAGAGATCAAGGAATGTACTTGTGATGGATATGAAATTTACAAGTTGCTAAAGGTCGCGTGACATAGAATGCAACTATGATGAAACAAAAAAATTCCAAAAATCCTTTAAAAATGTATACAGAACAGGTAAAAATATTCGGAAATATGAGAAAAAGGACTATTTTCACGATTTATTTGATTTCGACTTCAGCGCTTCGAAACATCCTCTCATTTTATAGATTTATAAAAAAATATGGAGCGGTACCAGACATTTTATAAGAAATGTTACGCAAAAGTCAATCAAATAGAATTTGGAATTAATATGGATAAATCGATTCTTAACTATACTTAAATCTTATTGAGTATAAAAGCAACAATTTCAGCCCGTATTATCAACAATTTGAATAATTATTTTCGAGTTTCATCCTAAAATAGTAATGCAGCGTGACCAGACAAAAAACTCGTTGGACAGACTTTGTAGTGATTTTTGAAATCCTTAGCTCTAAAACCCCCACCGATTATTAAACTCTACTTCTGATTTCTATCTTTTCCAACGGAATATGAGTGATATCTGTGAATTTCAAATATTTAGAAAATGGTGTTAATATTATTTATCAATTTTTAATTTTTAATTTGTAGTTTGGGACAGACGCGTGACAAGACATTTTACGTACTTTTTTATTTATAATTTCTGAACGAAGTCGTCTAAGTTTTTGAAACTTCGCTAAATTCTGCTGTGATATACCTGTAAGTACCTACTTCACTGAGGTATTTTCACAAAAAATTTATTATTCAAAGAAAAAGTCGAAAATGACTGGGACTTAAAGTGGTCATCTTTTTGGTTATCACCCAGATACAATTTTTTAAAGCATGATAAAAATCGTTTTGCGCATGATTTGTTTGAGTATGCCAGATGTCTGCCAAGTTTCAGTATACCTTTTTTTTACTATTTTTTACTTTAACTTAAATATTTTTATCTGTTTAGGGTCTTTATAATTTAAAAACAATGTGAAATTTGAATGTTCAATCTAACCTCAATCTAACTTAATTAAGTTATCAAGAAAATTTTTCCAGCAGTAACTTTTATAGTAAATTTCTTTCTTGTAACGAGTTACTTCGCAACACTAGTGATTTGAATAATATATGTCATTCTTACTAGAAGTAAAACATCTGCCTGCGCAGATTTTTCCTCAAATTTCCAAAACGAGCGATATGGAAAATCGAATTCAAACAAAGTAGTCGATCAATCACGATGTTAATACTATCCCTAGGGAGGAAGAATAAAACACGTCGGGCGAAAATTTTTGCTCTGTATTTCTATCAGAAATCTTTTACGATTTCATTTTCGAAGTAATATATACTTCAGATTTTCACATATGGCATTGGTTACTTTATATTTAATAGTTTCTGTATTTTTATTATTAATATTTAAGGATATGTGATATTTTATGTTCTCACGAATTACTGACCGCGTACTTTGTATTTTCTCCAGTCTTCTTTATTTTAAATTAACTAAAGTATCAGGGCCAGAAATATAAAAAATTTGGAACTGCAAACATTGCATTGCCAATAATTAATAATATTTACATATAAAATAATATAACTACGATTCCAATTTTTAAATTTTAGACTTTCATCACTTCAGGAAAAAAAAAATTGACAGGTTCTCAGTGTGAAATAATCAATTTAGAACATTATGAAATTGAGGGTGGCCGCTAAAATGCAAAAAAATTCCCGGTCATTTGTTCGGTTAAGACAAATTTTTCTCAGTCACTAAAATTTAAAAAATCAACCTTCTAAATCTGAAAATTTTTGAATTCGTAATACAAAAATGAAAATCCAAAATTCCCTTCTTTCTAACTCAATAAATATTGAAGAATTTAAGATTATAAACCTTCCAAATTTTACTACATATTCCAAAAAACGTTCAAAAAGACATTTCAAGTATTGCAAACTTTCCAAATTTGACAATTTTAATCTTGGTTTAAAACAGAACACTTTTCAAATTAGAGTTGTGAAATTGAAACGTTCCTTATAAGGTAAAAGCCCCAGTTCGTAACCCAGCAAGCGTATAAATTGATTTTTCATATAATGCAATAGAAACTATTGGCTGATGTTAATTTCTTTTCAAAGTAAAAATAAAAATGTCCAAAACTGATATGAGATGATAGGCATTACTTCGCGTTTATCAATTCGAAAAAAAAATGAAAACGTCGCGGACTGCCCTCCACCATGGCGTAATGTACTTTCAGACCAACTGACTACAAGACCAGCACTGAAATGACTCCACGAAACTTGAAAGCTCGGCTTGCTGAGAGTAAAAAAAGTGGAAATCCAGTGGACAGTGATAACTTTCGTCTTGTTTCGAGTGCAATCATTCTTTTGACTAGCCTCGAAAAATCAACTCCTCTAAACAAAAGCTTAAAAATTGTGACATTAATTGAATATAGCCTATTATCCCGAATTCACTTGCATTGGTTAGCCGGTTACGAACCGGCTCAACATTGGGTTACGAACTGGCTCAAAGAGGACTTTTGGGGGTTACGAAGAGGCGCATCGGGTATGTTCTTGATATAAAACATGTCAATTTTGAATGTTTAAATTTAAAAGTCGTTCAATTTTGAACATATTTTAAATTGTTTATTCTTAAGGTTTTCCACAGTCGTTTGTTATTAAATTTGAAATATTATTGTTTAATTTTGAAAATCTTCGATGAATCTATTTTCACTGTTAATCGATTTGAAATGTTTTACTATCAAAATTGGTGACTTTCGAACATTAAAAATTTTTAATAATTTGAGCGTTTGAAACTGTATTTAAAAATGTTTTAATTTCAAAGTGAACGATTAGAAATTGAGACTAAAAAATGAAAATTCTGAAAAGTGATATTTGAAGTAATTGGAAAGCTTTTCCTACTAAAATTTTTCAATAGTCTCAAAAAGAAAATTTCATTATTTCCCGGTTTTATCGGGTCTCAAAAAATGTCTGGTTTCTCGGTCCAGCGGCTACATTGAAATTTAAAATAATTCAATTTTGAATGCCTAGATCTTGCATGGCTTTATTTTTAAGGCAATATTCAAATATTTTCTCAAATATTAATTTAGAAAGGGGCTTGAAAAAAAATTTTTAAAGATATCTAATTAAGAAATATTCACTTGTGAACGCTCCCATTTTGTGGGTACAATTTTTGAAGTTTTGTTTTGAATCTGCCTGATTTTCATTACCTTGAATAATATAAAAATCCTTATTCTGAAAAAAAGAAATGAAAAATTTCAATTTTTACTTTTTGAATGCTGTGAATTTCAAATTTTGAAGGCTACAGATTTGATGTTGTACAATTTTTCAGCACTCCAAATTCGAATTTTTCAAAATTTTAAACGTTCTTAATCAAAGAACTGTCCCCTTTTAGGTTGTAAAATTGATGATTTTTCAGTTTTAAATGCTTAGTAGTGAAATTATTTAAATAATTGATGTCTGAGAATAAAAATTTTTCCATTTTTATAGCTTTCGTGTCTTTCTAAAAATACAATTTTAAATATTTCCCATTTGCAGGTTCTTGTACATTGAAGGCTTTGAATTGAAATTCATTGAATTGTTTAAAGTTTTTTATTTAAAATTGTTGAATTTCAAACGCTAATTCAAGCTGTGAAGGCCCTTTCGATTTCAAATTCTACAATTTCTAACAACATAAATTTAAAAATTATTGCTTATTATTGATAATAGGATATTATTACGAGAAAATCATTACGGAAAACTCAAAATTTACAGGTAATATATAATTATTCTCATACGATCTTACAATAAAATCTTTAAAGATTTAAAAGTTAGAGCAAATCATTTTTAATGTTTCGATATGAAATTATTTTATTTTGAATGCTTTTGTTCCAAACTTATTCAATGTTTAACTACTTCAGTCTTAAATAACTCAATGTTGAAAGTTCCATGCTGAAAGCTGATCAAGCTCCAATTATTAATTTCATTTTTTTGTAAAATTTCCAAGATCTATAATTGATTCCAAAGAATTTCATATATTATCAATAAAACATTATTTCATTTTATTCTTACGTGTTTCTAAGATTTAAATAATAAAACGAACCTATTTAGGAAACAGGAATAAAAAAACCAACTCCATGTTGTGAACGGAATGTATTAGCTGTCTAAACTTTCAGATTATTATTATTAATTCCAGAGTAAATAATAGGCAAATAATCATTTTTGATTCTAACAATTATATATTCTATATAATACTTTTTTTCATTCTGTTTTCCGCAGAATTTTTTTTTTTTAACAAGAAATTTTTTACTACACATTTCAATTCAGAACTACACCAAGTGTGTCGAGTTGCACACAGTTTTAGGCCCTGACTGTTATATTTTATTTATTTTTCAAAAATTTCTAAGCAATATTTTATTAGTTTCAAAATAAGAAGGCGGAAAAAATACACTAAACGGTCGGTAAGACTTGTCGTCATAAAATACACTCTCTTTTTAGGATTTTATTTTCCATAATCTTCATTTGATAGAAACCTGAAGTAATTGAAACAAGTTAAAATACCACTTAAAGTGTTCATTTTCTGCGTCTAGAACTCTTCGATTAATTGCATTTTCGTATGCTAAATTTACATATACAAATGAAGTAATAGATTTTTCCTCATCATTCTCGCGAGCATTATCTGTAAAGTAATTTGGTGTAGAAGCAATCTGAAGTATCGCACTCACTCCACAATTGAACTGCCTCAAGGCCCAAGAAATAGCCTTGAAATGCTTTTACTAACCACACGTGTGCAAGTGCATTCGTACTGAAATTTAAAGAAATCCGCATTTGAAATAAATCGAGAGTGATCTAAAAAATTACCTCTGTTTGAAAAATAGAGAGAAAGAGTGAGAGAAAGAGCGAGAATCGGAGACAAAAAGTGCTGTCCAAACAACAATTTCAACAAAAAAAAACCATATTTTTTTGTGAAAAACAAACAAAAAATTCGACACACGTGTGCGTAGCGCTTTTCTCTTAAGTAGTCGTTAAGGGCGCTGGAAAGCACAGCAAAATCGTATTCCTAAAATTAAGACCGAACGGATAAACCATTTTGTCTGATTTTTCGCATACATTATCTAAATAGAGCAAGGATTTGCGGCTCAAGGCGTTTTTTCTTCGGAAAATAATATATTTTATGTAAAAGTCGGAATAAATAAGGATTCTTATGCAAGAACAGCGCACATAGAATCTTTGGGCGGAAGTGGGGAGGCCCCTGGCCATCAAAAATTCGAATTTGAAATTTCAATTTATCAAATGTGGATTCCTATACTGAATTGAATGGCGCATGTTTATTTCTTTTTGAAAAATTGGTATCTTTCATAGTTCTTGAATGAACTGTAAAAACGTGTTTTTTTAGAAATCGATTTCTAGTTTGATTTTCGTCTTTAAGTCACGCTCAACGATACGGTTCTCTGAATTTTTCAATGAAAATTTGAAGACAAAATGCTCTCAAGTATTTTTGAAATATCCATTGGAGTCAAAAGTGCCTCCTTTCATTTATTACAAAATAAACAATTACACAGCTATACAAAAAAGAGTCAAGTACTTTTGACGACACATATGTATTCCTATGTATTTTGAGTCGCTAAATCCGAATCTGAGGTCAAAATAGCATCTTTCACGATTGGTTTTCGACAAAACCTCAAATAACCGCACTTTCAAGCATGTGATGGAGAACATGTTTTACGAGATTTAAGCTGCCGATTCCAAAAATAGAGCCAGACTAGTTATATAACTAACGATTCTATGACATCACCTCAAAAAAAATTCTTTCAGCAGCAACTTGAAAGCCAGCATTGCATTTTTATGATTTTGAGCCGCAGAACCCAGTTTTTGAGTCAAGTCTGCATAGTAACGAACAAATCTGTTACATTATTCCAAGAACATACTGTATTAAGACAATCTTTTCTTAGAGAAGTCTTTCTCATCACATTTATCGTAATTAAGCGTTTCTTCTGAACTATAAGTTCTGAGCCTCTTGCGTTATCATTTAATCATAAATCTTCGGACTGGAGTGCCCATTCATTTGCATCCATTGAATTTACTCAATTATTCAGTGTCATTACCTGCTACTGTGCTAGGTACTGGAAGTGATGACTACTGCTCTGAAAAGAAATGTGTAGAATGATTCAGCTTCCAGCCCAGTCAGTAACAAAGCTAGCGGAGGCGCGCTGCCCTGCAGGGGGGCGTTAGGATGTGAGAATGGAGCTGTAGTGTTTCTGGTGATGAGTTGACATTGTCCTTATCAGAGCCGAAAAGCCCTCATACTTAGCCCTGGGGAGGTATGAGGGTTATCACCCACAGGACAGTGTACTCGCCTGCGATCGGGCCAAGATGCTTAACGTGCGGGGATTGAAATAACCATGGCTTCCAAAACAAAAACTTGAAAAAAACGCGTAGTCATGAAAACAATCAGAATCAATTTCGTTACATTTGTAAGAAACATGATATCTCAAAATATCGGAAGAACATTACTGGGAAAATTCGGGACATGTATACAAAATACTTCAACATTAAGTTTCCCAAGCGAGATGAAAGCTGGGCACCTCATATAATATGCTCCGCTTGCAATTTAATGTTGTGCAAATGCGAAGAAAGTGAAAACAATGCAAGCTTGAAGTTTATTGTACCAGCAATTTGGGAAAAACCGAAAAAGAAAAGGGATTATTACTTCTGCATTAACGATGCGAAAAAATGGGAATTTTTCAACAAAAAATCAATAACTTATAACACAGTCTCTTCGCCGATGGCACTTCTCATTTAAACACTAAGAAAAAGAAGGCAATTCTGAAACATGAGACAGACTATTTTACAAGCAGCGGTGAAGATTACAACATTGAATGTGAAGCATCTGATGACGAGTACACTACATATGACACAAAAACGAGACATTCAGAGAGGTGGTCCCAAAAGGAATTGAATGACTTCATTCGAGATTTGGGATTACCTAAAGATGGCGCTAAACACCTTGCTTCAGCTTTGAAAGAAAAAGAAAATTTAGCAAAAGGGACAAAGTCTAGTATTTATCGAAACAGACAACAGAATTTTCGGAAATACATTCATTTTGATCAAGAACTGTCTTTAGTCTACCTGTATTGCATGAATCTTAATGGACTTAAAAACAAATTAAAACAAGATGTTTACAAAGATGGAGAGTGGAAGTTATTCATAGACTCTTCTAAACGAAGTCTGAAGGCCGTCTTATTGCATAACATAAACGAGTACGCATTGATACCAATGGCTCATTCAACAAAACTCAGTAAAAATTACAGTAATATGAAAATCGTCTTGGGAAAAATCAAGTACAAACAACATAAATGGCAAATTTGTGGAGATTTCAAAGTTCTTACGATGCTTCTGGGACAACAATCAGGAAATACGAAGTATGCTTGTTTCTTCTGCCTATGGAACAGCCGGGATCGTGGTAATTATTATGAAAAAAATTCGGCTGAAAAGGATATCACTGGAACGAGGATGCAGAAACGTTATTAATGACCCATTAGTGGAGCCATCAAAAGTCCTTCTTCCACCTCTTCACATCAAGTTGGGTCTAATAAAACAATTTGTAAAAGCACCAAATAAAAGAGGACAGTGTTTTCGGTATATAATGTCTCAGTTTCCCCAATTTTTCCGATGCTAAGTTAAAAAAAGGAATATTCGATGGACCTTATATTCGAAAACTATTGAAAGACGACGTTCTTGTTACTAAAATGACTTTGACAGAGAAAAAAGCATGGCTTGATTACAAAAACATCGTTGAAAAATTTCTTGGAAACGTTAAAAGCCTAGAATGGAAAAAACAGGCCTCGAGAATGGTCGGCAGTTTCAAAAAATTGAAATGTTTAATGAGCTTAAAGCTACATTTCATGGATTCTGATGTTGAATACTTCCCTGAAAACCATGGGGACTACAGTGAAAAGCAGTGTGAAAGGTTCCACTAAGTTATCAAAGTAATGGAACAAAGATATCTAGACAGATGGGATGAGAATATGATGGCGGACTACTGTTGGATGTTA
>JAUMHM010086740.1:0-10783 GCA_032362435.1 Melikaiella ostensackeni
CGGCGATCAAGATAATTTTTTTAATCGTCTTTTTGACTATTTATTTGTATGTATTATACGGTGATCGCAGAAAATTAAGCGCAAAGCGCGAATATTATGATGAGAATGTATTCCTTAAGGCTGATAGAGCCTTAAGGAAATAAATTTCCTTTCTCATTTGAAATAAAGAAGAAATTTAGTAATTTGTACATAAAGAACATGTAACAGCGAGTGCGAAGCGCGACGACTGATTCGCGCGCCCGTGGCGCGCTCAAACCTGCGAGCGAAGCGAGCTGCTCGCAGATTTCTTTTTTGGAATTTCTAAAGGTTTAGTTTTCAACTGTTTGAAATCGAAGAATATTGAAAATTAAATTTTCAATAGTTAAATCATTATATGGAAAAAGATTATAGGATAATCAGCATTGAAATAAGTAATAAAAAATATAGAAGGAGTTGATGTAAAGATTAATGTAATTTTTGGTTGAAAATTCAACTCTTGTTGAAAATTGTCTTTTTGGTTTAAAACCTCGTCTCTTCTGAGAGAAATTGTTTTTTCTTTTGTTAAAAATACATCTGTTTGGTTGAAAATTGATCTGCTATAATTAAAAATTCAACTATTTCGTTCAACATTCATCACTTTTGCTAAAAATTCACTTTTTCAACTGAAGATTCAACTATTCCATTATGGTTAAAAATTGATCATTTTTGTTAAGAATTCAACTTTTGGTTGAAAATTCGTTTTTTTTTGGTAAAAAATTAATCCCTTTGACTGAAAATTCAACAATTTTATGTATTAAAAATTATTGTGAATTCAATTATTTTATTGACAATTCAACAATCTTGTTAAAAATTCATACTTTTTGCTTCAAAATTGAACCGCCATGTAGAAAATTGAACGATTTGGTTGAAATTTTTTTTTTTTAAATAAAAATTAAAGTCTTTTTTTGAAAATTTGTCTTTCTGATTCAAAAATTCCTGACATTAGGATAATTTAAAGTTAGCTCAAATAGTATTAAAAAATGCTGAAATTGAAGTTAAAATTTTTTTTTCGTTAGGAATAATAAAAGGAAAACTCTAATATGTATTGATTATAATTAAATGAAAAGGTTTTTCCTTTATTTTTCTTTATTGGGCTATCTACGACTGCGAAAATTATTTTTCTCCCAATTAAATTTCTAATTTTATCACTCAGCGATAAACTATCCGCATTACTAGATTTATGCTTAAATTGATTAGATTTGCATTTACATGAACTACGATTAAACTTAAATTATCGAGGATTCAGTTCAAAATGCTAGAATTTCATTAAAATTTACTAGAATTCCACTTGAATTGCAATCGAATTGCTTTTAGTTGCTGGGATTCTTTTTGAATCGCAAGATTTCTATTTACATATACTAGAATTAATTTTGAATTAAGTAGAAATCAGTTCGAATTGGTAGAATTAAATTGGAATTGAATGAAATTGGTTTGAAAATTCTACCATTTAGTTGCATTTTTTTTCTCTCTTCACTGAAAAATCTTTCTTGGCTTATAATTCAACTATTTTTCAAAAATTCGTCTTTTTGGCTGAATGCATCTTTTTTTGGTTGAAAATTCAACTAATTTTGGTTGAAAAATATTTTTTTTTAGTTGTGAAATCCTCTATTATATTTTTGGTTGAGAACTCATCTGTTTTGTGGAAAATTCTCTTTTTTTGGGTTGAAAATTCAACTATTTGGTTGACAAATCAATTATTTATTTGAAAATTCAACTACTTGGTTGAAAGTTGAACTTATTCGTTGACAATGAATTTTTTTGCTTGAAAGCATAACTATTTCGTCGATAATTCATCTTCCTTGGCAAAAAATTGTATTATTTGGTTGAAAATTGATTTATTTTGTCCTGCCACATAAACATTGATAATGCGATTAAATTATTTATCTAAATGTTCAAAAATTAACCATAATTCAAAGCTCTGTGTATCATATATTGACTTTTGACCGTATAATTCCAATTTTATGATAAACAATGTAAAGAATTTTTTTTTCAAATTTCAAAACTATTTTGCAACGTTCACTAATTATTTTATTTTATTTATATGATATTCTCTAGTCTTTATTCAATTAAGGTACAAAGAGTTGATGTATTTCTCAGAATTTATTTAATGCCGTCACAAAACAGAAGAATTTATTACAAATATTTGAAAGTAGATTTAAGTACTCATTCTAGTATCCGAAAATACACAAAATCAACAAAGCAATAAACTTGTTATTCCTAAATTCTTTCTTACGGAAAATTTTTTTAAAATATTTTTAGACAGGCTTTTTTATTTGCTTTTCTAATAATAATATGTGAACTCACGAAGCGTAACAACAAAGTGAAATGTCTCATTCTGTAACAATTTATTGCAAAAATAGTTCAAATGAAAGTTATCTTCCAAAATTATATTTTCAAACTGGGATAAGCTTATCTTAGAGCTAAATTTCTGTCAAATATCGATGCGAATTGAACTGTATTAGAAAATACTTTTTTCAAATTCTCAATCAAAAAAATTCTAATTTAATTACATGTATATTTGAAAGCATTCCGATATTTTCAACAATTCCACAACAATTAAAAATAGACGTCATTATATTTGAAAGTTTCTGAATTTGAAATCCAATTAGATTGAAATTTTTTCAGATTTGAATTCGGACTAAAGATGGATTATTCCTTTGGTCTGGCTGTTGGTTGAATGACCTTTTTTACTTGAACTTTAAAGAATCAACTGAAGTATTTTTTCCAAGACATAAGAGTTACAACATTTTTAAAATTCCAGAATTTCAAAAAAATGTTTGATAACATAATAAAAAGGTTCTCCCATAAAATAAACTTTTCATGCATTCAAAAATCCTAACAGAAAATAAAGTTAGATTTAATAGAAAATTCCGAATTTTTTAATCAAGAGAAAGAGTTATTTTTTATAGCACTTCTTAAAATGAGTAAGAGATCGTTCATATATTACGTAACACGTTTTTCGTTTGCTTATATCATTGTATCCTTTTTAATTTCATGACAATTTCAAAAATAGGGGGAGATGTGAAATTAGCCCCCTTTTTTGAAAAATTGGTTTTTCGCCCATTCAAATGAAGGAACTATTCCCAAAAATTATCCATTCAAATTAAAAGAAAAAAAAATATTTGAAGAACAGTGCTCAGCTCTAAATAAAGAACGACGAAATTTCGAGTCTCCGATTTTCAACCTAAACTCTTTAAATGAACGTTATTTATTATACTAGCATAATATGCGAGCGCCACGGCGCGCATGTAACATTACTTGAAATATAAATTCCACCTAGATTTATTTCAATTCTTTACGGAATTAAATGTTTATTAATTAAATTCTTATGTTAAATTATGTAAATGAAACATTTTTAATACAAAATGCGCTTTCTTCTTAAATTTCTAAGAATTAAATTTTCAACTGTTGAAAATTGAAGAATATTAAAAAATTAAATTTTCGACTGTTAAATCATAAGAAAGAAAACGATTATAGAATAATCCGAGGGATAATCAGCATGAAACTGAGTAATGGAAAAATATAGAATGAATTAATTTAAAAACTGATGTCTTTCTTGGTTGAAAATTCAACTCTTGTTGAAAATTCGTCTTTTTGTCTCAAAAAGTCATATCTTTTGGAAGTGATTTCGACTTCTTTTTTTATGGTTTATTTTTCCGACTAAAGATTTGACTGTTCCATTTTTGATTGAAGATTTATCTCCTTTCTTCGAAAATTCGACTGTATGGTTGAAAATTAATTTGTTTTCGTTGAGGGTTCAACTATTTTGTTGAAATTTCGTCTTCATGGGTAAAAAACTCGTTTATTTTGTTGGAAACTGGAACTTATGTTGAAAATTGATAATCTAGGCTTTAAAATTCAACTGTTTTGTAGGAAATTGAACAATCTGGGCAAATTTTTATCTTTTTCGGTTAAAAATTTGAATTTTTTTTTAATTCGTCTTTTTGGTTTGAAAATTCCTGACGTTAGGATCATTTAATGTTAGCTGAAATAGTATGCAAGATGGAAAAATTGAAGTTAAAAATTTTCTTTTGCCGGGAATAATGAAAGAAAAACTTTATCTTGTTTTGATTAAAACTATAAATGAAATGGTCTCTGCCTTTCCTTCATTTTCTTTTATTGAGCTATCGATAGCTGCGGAAATTAATTTTTTTCAACTAAATTTTCAATTAATAATTTTGGATGTCAAGTAATGAAAAAAAATACTTTACTTAGTTTTTTAAAGTTAGGTTTAAAAAAAGTCACAGTCCAAATTGGACAAATTTTTGGCAGATATCATGAGCAGCTTTTAGGTAATTCAACCAAATGAGATACCAAAAGCATAATCTATCTCTAATCCGAAATTATATCTGAAAAAGTTCGAACCTAATTTGATTTCAAATTCAGAAAAATTTAAACATCATTCACATTTTCAAAAGCTGTGAAAATTTTGAAATTATCAGAATGCATTTAAAATATATGAATGTAATTAAATTTGAATGATGTTGATTGCAAATTCTAAAAAAGTATTTTCTAATGAAGTTGAGTTTCCATCCATATCTGAAAGACATTTACCTTCAAAATAAGCTTATGCGGAATTAAAAATATTATTTTAGAATTTACCTTTTTTTTTAAACAATTTTTGCGATAACTTGTTGCAAAACTTGACATTTTACTTCGTTTTTGCGCTTCGTGTGTTCACATATTATTATTAGAAAAGCAAATAAAAAAAGCTTATTTAAAAATATTAAAAAATTTTTTCCGAAAAACAGAATCTAGGAATAACAAGTTTATAGCTTTATTGATTTCGTATATTTTCGGATTTCAAATAAATGCTTAAACATGTTTCCATATATTTGTGATAAATTCTTTCATTTTGCAGCTAGATTGAATGAACTTTGAGGAATGAATCAACGCCTTATATTTTGACAAAATAAAAATTGCAAAACATTATATAAATGAATATAGTCATGAATTAACTTTAATAAAGAATTTTGAAATTTGAGAAAATAGTTTGTTCCATTGTTCATCATAAAATTCAATTATACCGCCAAAAAATTTAGTCGCATTATCAATATTTATATGGTATGATATAAAATTCACAGAAAAATATATGTATTAGTATTCAAAATATTATAAATAGTTCGATTAAAGACATTTGTAAAACAGTTTCCGTAAAATTTGAAATTATTTGCAAAAATTGAGAATATTGCTCGACGTGCATAATATTT
Organism: Melikaiella ostensackeni; assembly: GCA_032362435.1. Taxonomy (NCBI): domain Eukaryota; kingdom Metazoa; phylum Arthropoda; class Insecta; order Hymenoptera; family Cynipidae; genus Melikaiella; species Melikaiella ostensackeni. Next base: position 5,229 of record JAUMHM010086740.1, read on the forward strand.
TCGATATAAAAGAAAACGTGAAATTTTTCTGAAATTCCATAATATTTACAAATTTCACAATTAATGTGCGAAAAATAAGACTGTTGTACAAACGAATTTATTGGACTATCTGTTATATTTTTAATACCGACACGTATATTTTTTTGTGAATTTTATATCCACTCATATAAATACTGATAATGCGATTCAATTATTTTTCAAAGTCCTAAAGTTCAATATATACCGAATTCTGAATTCTCTATATCATATTTTTATTTCTGACAGTATAATTTGAATTTCATGATAAACAGTGAAACAAACTATTTTCTCAATTATAAAAATTATCAGGAAAATATGACGTATTTAACGAAAAACAGGCATCAGTCAACGTGGACTTGAGTTTGTTTTCTTCTGATAAAAGTTGTCCATATTGTGTTGTAAATATCAAACTTAAGTTGGCGAAAAAAATGTTTGCTTCTCGCTTTCATAGTCTATCCATAAAATAAAATGAATCAAAAAATAATTTAATTAACGATTTCGTATTAATCACGTAAATAGGTTAAGCTTCTTGAACACGCAAGCACTTTTCAATGTGAACAATATAAAATTAAATTGATAAACAAATTTTAAAATTATTAGTTTAATAAAATTTTTAAACAATAATTAATAATTAATAATGAATAATTTCGAATTGAAACTCAAAATACATATACTGAACGATTTTGAATTGAAAACATTCCAAGTAAAACAATTTTAGATTAGGTAGAATTAAAAAATAAGTACAAAGTTTAGAATGGATTGAAAAAGACTTGAACTTTTGAATATGAATTTTCGTTTTTAACCGCCTGCAAATGTCAGTCTCACCAGTATAGATTTCGTTAAGAATCTTATTTATTTATAACACAATTTTATAATTTTTAATTTTTTCTAAAATGTACAATATCATAAAATTTTGTTAAAGCATTTCCTAATCTTTCTGATAATTCCTGTGCGTATCGCAACGAAATTCATAGATCAATTTTTTTGTAATTTTCTAACCATTTCACAATAGGACAGTAGCCCGACAAAACTGACAAAAAGTCGAAAATTCAAAAAAATAAATCCAGTATTTTTTCAGTATCTAGACACATGGAAGCAACTGATAAAAAAGTTTCGTATTGATTTATTAGTTAGTATTCTAGATATCGTGTTTTAATTGTAAAATACTTTACCAATTTTTTACTATTCCATTGATCAAATATTTTACGAACTAGCAAATATTTGGACACATAAGATAAATTTTTTATTTTCACATTATTAACTAACATTATTTAAAGAAAAAAATTCATCCTTAATTTTTATTTTGTTTTAAGAATATGAATTGTAATGTCACATTTTGGGAGAAATCGAAATCACATCTCCTGCCGAGTCCGGATTTTCCAGGGCTCCATCTCTGATCAAGATAAGGAAAGCAGGAATTTGTAGTCTAAGATGTTCTCTACAACCTGCATGAGTCCATTTTTTCCCGTTCTTTAAATTGACGATGTGAAAAATATAATACTAGGCGGATGCATGAATTCTGGCCCTCAGGAGTTCACCGAGACATGCAAGCACGAAAAAACTGCAAGAATTCCACAAATTATCCTATTATCATTTTCTAGGAGTTTTTAAAGTTGAAGCTTCCAAATATTACAAAAAAAGTTAAAATTCAAAATAGCTGGTCCAAAATGGCGACCAAAATTTGTAAAAAAATCCCGATTTGAATAGAACGCATTATATAGGTTTTTTCCGAGTCACAGATTCCAAATTTGTAGTCAAAAGGTTAAAATTCAAGATGGCGAATGCAATATGGCGACCGAATTTTTTTTTAAATGTTCCGATTTGTATAAAACTCACACAGGGGTCTTCCGAGTCATAGATTCCAAATTTTGGGTCAAAAAGGTAGAACTCGAAATTGCCGACTCAATATCTCCACCAAAATTTATGAAAAATCATCCGATTTGTATAAAGCTCATCTTCTAGGGTTTTCTCCAGGTGCAGATTCCAAATATTGTATGAAAAAATCAATATTCAAAATGGAGGATACAAAATGGTAAGGAAGACTTTGCTTCAATTATTCGGTATTTATCAAATTCACATTGAATTCGTTTTTTTTTCAGTAACATAGTCCAAGTTTTATTTGCAAAATTTAATACTGACTTTCTATGGGTTTTGTAAGACGCAGAGGAAATGTTAGTTGAAAAAAAATATCGTGCAATATTAGGTGAAGTTTCTTGGAAGGAAAACAATTTCTCTGAGTGAAATAATTGCAATATACTGTGACTTAAAAGTTTTTTTGGTTGTTAACTTTTTGACTCCAAATGTGAAACCCGCGACTCGAAAAACCCACTACAAAATGAGCTTTATACAAATCGGATGATTTTTTTTTTAATTTTGGTCACCACATTGGTTCGGCTATTTTGAATTCTAACTTTTCGATGCAAAATTGGGAATGACTGACTTGAAAAAAAACCCTGTAAATGACTTTTATACAAATTGGATGTTTTTTCAACTTTTGACCAGTTTTTTCCAGGCTTTTATCCTACTGTGCATTTGTTTTTCTACTTGAGCTATTGTGAATTGTATAATGCTTTATATCAAAGGCAGTGGACAGTTATTCTGTTGTAACGTAATTTTTAATTGATCAAAATTTTAATTCTTGAACTGGAAATCACTTAATTTCATCACTCCATATTTTAGATTGAATTGTAGGTGTTAGATATAGTTTAAATATTGACCTGATCATGAAGATTTGTGGTACGAGTTAGTAATTAATACTTCGCTCTGCTTTCATGATCAACAAATCTAAATAATTTAGAACATTGTTTATTTTTGGTTAGCATTTCCTCTATGCAACCTGAAACTAAATCTAACGATACTAATGAGTGTGTACTAGATACAATGTACCTGGTACATGTATATTCGGGCAGAGCGAAAAAATATATTTAATTTTTTCAAATTCGGATGGGGTCCAAAAGTTGTAGTTTGGTACCCGGATCTCCCAAAAAAGTTACAGACAAAAAAATTATATCTTATGTTCGCACATCGACGATTAAACTCAAAATAACGAATGATAGCGAAATTTTTCTTGTTTTGGAGCGAAATTATTTTTTTAATAGATGAAAAGGGTTCTCAAAATTAGTGCTTACAACTTTAATTGTCCTGCGAAAACTATTCAGCAACGGAAAAATCTATATACATCGTCAACAGTTATTAAAGTTGAAAAGGGAGAAAAATCATGGTTTTTACTTGATTAAATTGCCTTTTGCTCATTGGTAACGATGTCTTCATTTATGGAAAGGGTTCTAAAAGTTGAAATTTACATCTGTCATTATGCTTCAGAAGCTATACAGCAATAAACAAATTTTTATATATAGTAAATTGTAAGTAAATTCAAATAAATTATGTGAAATCATAATTCTTAACTCTTTCAAGCTGCTTTTCGTTGACTTCAAAACTCATAAAGATGAATTTTCCAAAAAAAGTTTATTTTAAACTAAGAAATATGAATTTCCAGGAAAGAAGTCAAGATCAATGTTGCATTTACAACCAAATAGTTGAATTTACAAGAAAAAATGTTCAACTAAGCAGTTCAATTGAAATCAAATAGTTGAACTGTGAAGCAAAAGAGACGAATTTTAAAAAAATAGATGAATTTTTAACCGAAAAAGATACGTTTTATACCACAAAACCCGACTTTCAAACCCAAAAAGACGAATTTTTAACGAAAAAAGTCGAGTGTTCGAGCCTAACAGTGAACTCTGCTTCCTAAAACATTTGACTCTTCAGTTTAAAAAGTCAACTTTCTTGGTTGAAAATTATCTTTTTTGTTGAAAATTCGTCTTCATTGTTGAAAATTCAACTGTCTTCTAAAAATTTCGTCTTCTTGGCTTGAAAATCCAACTGTTCAGTTGTAAATGCAACTTTGTGGTTGAAAATTTGTTTATTTTTTATGAAAATTCAACCATTTGGTTTGAAACTAATTTCCCGGGTTGAAAATGATCTTTTTGTTGAAAATTCATCTTTTCTTGCTTGAAAGTCAACGAAAAGTCGTCGTAAATAGTCAAAATCGTGATTTTAGATAGTTTATTTGATTTTAATGACTATTTACGATGTATAAGCATTTGTTTATTGCTGTCTAGCTTTTGCAGGACAATTACAAGTGTAAATTTTAACTTTTGGAACCCTTTCCGTCAATGAAAGAGATCGTTATCAATAAAAAAAGGTGATTTAATGAAGTACAAACATGATTTTTCTTTTTTTCCTAACTTTAATAACATTTTAAGATGTAGATGGACGTTTCCATTGCTGAATAGTTTTTAGAAGATAATTATACTTGTGAATACTAATTTGAAGAACACTGTTCATCCATCAAGAAATTGATTTCGTTCCAAAATATCGAACAATTCACTGCTATTCACTATTTTGAGCTCCATCGTCGATGCGCGAATATAAGATATATTTTTTTTTACTGTAACTTTGTTGAGAGATCCGGGTATCAAACGACAACTTTTGGACCCCACCGAATTTGGAAAAAAATTATTTTTTTCGGTTTGCCCTATATTCTCGATTTTTTCTTTGAAATCCCAACTGTATTTAACAGAAGAATCTGTTGTTCCAGATACTTTTGAATTATTTTAAATTCTCTTGATATTTTTTTAATTCTCCTTATTTTCCTTTGAATTTATTTCAATTCTACTTAATTCAATGGATTCTTTTGATTCTTTCTAACTTCATCGTGAAGTCTTTTAAACCTGTCTTGAATTCTTAGGGATTTTATCAAACTCTTTTGAATGTCTTTAATTTTATTAAACCCTCTTCAAATTTAATGAATTCAATGAATTCTTTTAATATCTATTAATTGTGTTGAATACACCTGAATTTTTTGAAAATTTTCCTTGAATTCCCATGAATGTCATCAAATTATTCTCATTTCCCTTAAATTCTTCTACATTCACTCGAATTATATTTAATTCATTATTTTTACATTTTTTTCCAGTTCACTTAAATTCTGTTGAATTCGCCATTAATTCTGTACACTCCCGTTTTATTCAATTCGATAAAATTTTTTTACATTCTCATAAGAAAGTGTACTAGATTTGTGTAAAATGTGACTCCCCCCTCCCGTTTTTGTCAAATATCCACGTTTTGAGACCCCCTGAACCTGGAAAACATATTTTTGCGAACGTTTCTGTCTGTCTGTGGGTGTGTGTGCGCGTCTGTAAATTTTTAGTTTGTGAGCACGATAACTTTCGAAAGAATTGACAGATTAGATCGGCCTTTGGTATACTCTGTTAGTGTCCTCAAATGAAGGCCAACTTCGTAAGCCAGCCATTTAGTATGAAAATTCAAAAAGTTAAAGCATTTCAAAAATGTTTGAGACTACTTTTTTTGGAATTTACAAATTCCATGTACGGGTATCCATAGTGCTCAGAAAGACAAACAATTCATCCTCATGACTTTTTTCGCTAGAAGGAAAACTGTGAGAGTTATAGCATTTCCAAAATTCAAAAAAAGAAACGAAAATAAGAATTTTGAGCCAAACAATGCACGATATG
>JAUMHM010086741.1:0-10783 GCA_032362435.1 Melikaiella ostensackeni
GGTTCTACTGGGAGCCGGTGTCATTTTCGTGGATGGCAGTCGCTCCCAGGGGGACCCTGCGGTGGTTGTTTGACCAAATTTTTTAATATATATACACTGGCCGCCCATCTTACGGTTGTGAGGCGTGGCCATGGGTGTGATTTACCGCGGTTCCACTGGGAGCCGGTGTCATTTTCATGGATTTTCAACTTGAGTGTGCGAACATAAAATAATTTTTGATGATGTCTATACTATCTGGAAACTTGAATTATCATAGCATACAACTTTGACTGTTGTTGGGAGAGTACGAATTAAAACGTTTGAAATCCAACAATTTTCATTCAAAAACTTTACATAATTGAATAAAACTCGATTACAAGCCTTCTGTAATAAACAATCTGTAAATAAGGAATACTTCAAATTGTACAATCTGAGAATTTAAAACTGAAAATTAATCAATTTCACAACTTCAAATTGGACTATTTTCAAATTTGGAGCGTTTAAAATTGATTTTTTTTTATTTGGAGTATGTATTGAAAAATTGTACAATATCAAGTTTATAGCCTTTAGAATTCAAAATTTACAGCTTTCAAAACGTAAGAATTTCCATTTCTCTTTTCACAGTTAAGAGTCTTATATTCAGAGCCATGAAAATTTGGCATATTCAAAATGAAAAACTTTAAAATTTGTACATACAAAATGGCAACGATTAAGGGTGAATATTATCCAATTAGGTATCTTTAGAATTAAAAACTTCAATTTCAAATCTACAAAGCTGAAATTATTTCTTCAATTTGCAACACAAAGCTCAAAATTCAAAAATGAATTATTTTAAATTTGAAAATGTTCTAAATTTAACATTTAAAACTCAATACCTTTCATATTATTATTTTTTTTTTGAGTGATCAAATTGTATAATTTAAACTTGGAATCATAGTAATCTTGGTTTATATTTATATATTATCTTCTGGATCAATGCAGCGCTGCAAGAACTCCGGAATGGCCTGTCTCTCATCGCCTCTTTCAGGCGCAAAAAAATGCTTCCTCATCAATTAAAAAAAAAACACAATAACGACATTTTCTGAAAAAAGCTCTCCGTATAGGAAATCGTATGTGCCTTTAAAGTATGAGGTAAAAATATTACATCAAACAATTTCTCCATGTAGACTTAATTTGCCAGATAAAAACCGCGAGTCGTTTAAAGCACCTTAAGCTGACCGGCTCCATTTCAAATCAAGTAGATTCTAGACTACAAGTCGCAGAATCCCTTAGAGAGAAAATGTGACACGTTTCTCTCATATAAACGGAATAAACAATTTTTTTGAAACTTCATAAACTGGTATTAGTAGGTCGTGAAAGGTTTCGTAATAGGTCGATCGATGCGTCTCGAAGACGGGAACACATACAACAAATATAGTATTGTTGTATTTCGAATTCCAAACAAGTTTTTCTCATATAAAAAAGGTCAAAAATTTTTTTTTCAAATTTCTAAACACAGAAAAACCACTTCTCATTGGCCAATCTAGCTCAAAATCTTATCAGACCGAGACATTAATTGGAGCTTCAAATCATTCAAATTTCATGAACATATCTCTTTTACATACACATACGGAAATTTGAACAAATTTCATTTCTGAGTTCGTGGGTTCGAATTTTATCGAAAGTAACGTCAAAAAAGTAAATTTAACAATGTTCATTATCACGCACCTCGCTCTATGAGAAAGCAAAAGGTATATTTGCTGAAAATTTTCGGGTAGTTCAAAAGATGAAAAATTTACTCCATCTAATACTACGGCCCCATCCGGGTATAATCGATTTAAACATTGCTCATCTTCAGTGATCGACCGGGAAGCTTTAAACTAGACGACGTGTCTAGACGGACTCATTATCTTATAAAAATTCTGTTTCAGCTTCTTGAAATTTGTATTGATATTTTAAAATTTGGAGAGTTTTTTCAGTCATTGAATTCACACTTTTCTGAGTGTTTCTATTTAGAGAATTATTATTTATCTACGAGCAGCATCTCCTGATTCATACACCCATTTTTCTAATCCCTAATCAAGCTGAATGCTTGAAAAGATTATACCGACTGCGTATTCATTTGGATGTCAAGACGATGCATGCGATATAAAGAGAGGATTAAAGGAGAATATAGTGTTTACACTCTTTGCTCGTTTGTTACGCTGGCGCTAAGCGGATGCAACTTAAAGCTTTATGTTTTTCTCTAAAAAATACTGCACAAGATTTGCAATTTCCAGCTGATCTATGAATTTTTGTGTGTAGCAAGTGTAAACACTTATATCCCAATTTGTTACTTTCCGCTTCATAATCCGACATTCACAGTATGAGGGAAATTTGAAAAATATTGATTATTTTATTATTATTATAGGTAACATTGAGCTAAATCCTTTTTCGGGGTCAGCGAAACTTATTCTGTTCTAGCCTCGTTGCACTACCGGGGATCAAGGAATTTATATGGTGAGGGTAAACAAGGGATGTGTGGGAGAAGGTATAGATTTCAGATCAATCTAGAAGTCGCGTGTTACTCATTCAAACGATACATTCTTTCCACAACACCGCTCCGACAGAGATCGCTGATCAATCTCTCTAACAATCACCCCAGGTGAACAGCTTCACAAAACCATAATACATCACGATTCATACAAAAACACTCAAGTTGTCTGATAAACCGATAGGAAGATCTATACTCTTGACTCCAGCCACATCCACTAAGTAAAGGTCTTCATGAGAGTCCATGAGTATCCAAAATCTTTCATGTCAGGCGTCACTCTGCTTATAAACGATTGACCTCCACATATCCCTATTCTTGCATACATCTTTTGCTCCCCTTACATCCATACATCTTTCAATGCAAACTCTTGTGTTTCAACAACTCTTTATATCTCTTCGCTTCATAGCAACATGATCAAACCATTTCAGCAAATTTCTTTCACTCTAGTCAATCAATATTTCTTCTACACCACATTCTTTGAGATCGTACTTATTACTGACTTTGTCTATTATCATTTTACCGCACATATTCTGCAAGAATTGCATGCCAACCACGTTCAATTTCCTTCATCCTTTTCTTGATACGTCCAGTTCTCGCTACCATACAGCACAGTGGCTGTAAGCACATAATTATATATACCAATTTTAGCTTCACTCGTTACATTTTCACGTCTAGTTATAGCTCATACACTGCCGACAATGTTCCTACCCTCGTCTATACGTCTGTATATATCTGCATCCATCTTTCCGTCAGCAGTAAATAAGCTTTCAGGATACACGAAATCATCAACTTCTTCTAACTGCTTTACGTTTAAGGCAATGTTGCATACTGTTTTCTCACCCCTTCTTTCAAATAAAATAATTTTTGTTTCATTTACATTAAACTAAAGACCCATCCTCTTCGTACTGGTATTCAGTCTGCTCATTATCCTTTGTGAATCTTCGGCTAATTCTGCCGTAACGATTTTCTCATTTACAAACGCCGGTCCACGAACGTTTACTGTCGCGAGATTAACGTTAACGTCATTCGTCCATGTATATAGGGGGTCCCACCATCTGTGTGCCAACCGGTAATGGTGGATACAAAAATATATATATTTAAATACAAGAATGTTGTGTGGCCCATTGCCTAGAAACTACAGGGCAACAAAGTTCCATATACGTATACCGCCGCGCGAAGTGTGTGTGGTACCTCGGCTGGGATGCCGCCAACCAACCTGGCTCTGACCGGCTGCCTTCCATCTTGTTACCACAAGCTCAAACTACCAGCTTTTCCCAATTGCAACTTGCAATCCAGAAAATCGGAAAAGCAATATGAAAGACTGTTTCAGCACTCGAAAAGCATTGCATTATTTCTCCACCAGCAACATTTACGATCAGTTGTTATCAATTGTTCACTTAGCAAGTGTTAGCTAAACATGAAAAATTCAGAACTTTTTTGCACACTCTTGGCATTAATTATTCTCATTCAATAAGGGTAATGTTGATGCCTACTTGTCAAGTGATATTTATTTGTTTGAACAGTAATTGTTTGTTTAGAAATGTACTCTTTTCCTATAACTCATGAGACGGCAATATTTTCCACGATTGATGATACTGATAATCAACTGTAACAATAGTATCTCTTCTTTCTGACATTCTGCAGTTATTCAAACAATTAAAATAATAATATACAACAACCAACAAAAAACTACCCTTCATCACTTTTAACGAGACAATTGCAAAGTGCCTCCATGGAAAACGGTGATAAAATGATTAAATTGAAAATTATCACCACAGGTCACTTTCAAAAAACACCAGATTGTATTCTCAGCCCAATAATAATATACAAACCCTTCTACAAGCCACCCCTTTTGAAGAAAAGCTTCCGAAGTTTTTTCAGCTGAAACAGCCATAACATTCATAAAATGAAAATAGTCACACGAGTCATTTTCAAAAAACTCCAAATTATGTTCGCAAACCCACAATGATATTCGAACACACCTACAATCTACCCTTCCTTTTATTAACGAAAAATTTCCAAAGTGTATTCAGCTAGAACATCTATAACATTTTGTAAATGAAAATAGTCACACAGGCCACTTTGAAAAATCTCAAGCTCATGTTTCCTACCCCACAATAATATTCGAAAACCTCCACAATCCCCCCTTGTAGTTTTAACGAAGAATTTTCAAAGTGACTTCATCTGAACCAGACATAAATTTTTTGAAATGAAAGTAGTCACACAAGTCACTTTACAAAAACTCCAGATTATGTTACCAGCCCGACAATAATATTCAAACACCTATACAATCCACTCTCGTTCTTTTAACGAAAAATCTCCACAGCGTCTTTAGCTAAGACAGCTATAAAATTTTTTGAATGAAAATAGTCAAATAAGTTTTCCTCAAAAAACTACAGATTATGTTTCCAGCCCCACAATAATATTCAAACATCCCCAAGGTTATGAACCTAAACCCATAATAACATTCAGTCACTCCAACAATCTAATCCTCACTCTATTAAGGAAAGATTCTCAAAGTGTCTTCAGCTAAAACAGCTATACAATTTTGAAATGAAAATAGTGTCATAAGTCACGTTCGAGAAACTCAGATTATGTTTTCAGCCCCACAATAATGTTTAAACGCCTCTAAAATCCACCCCTAGTACTTTTATAGAAAAATTTCAAATGCGTGTTCAGCGAAAACAGCCATAACATTTTTTGAATCAAAATAGTTAAACCAGTCACTTTTATAAAACTGTATATTATGCTCCCAACACTACAATTAATATGTTCTCAACCCCACAATAATACTCAGCAATCCCCAAGAACAACCTCTAGTTCTTTTAGTGAAATAATTGCAAAGCATCTTCATCTAAAGCAACCATAAGATTTTTCGAATGAATATCGTCGCACAGGTTACCTCTAGAAAACTCCATGTTATAGTTCGAACCTCAAAATGATAATCAAACACCCCTACAATCCACTCCTCGTTCTCATGAAGAAAAATTTCAAAATGACTTCATCTTAAATAGCCATAAATTTTTAAAAATGAAAATAGTCACATACATCACCTTCCAAAAACTCTAGGTTACGTTATAACCCCACAATAATATTCGACAACTTCTACAATTCACAGCTAGTTTTCTGAACGAAAAATTTCCAAAGTGTCCTCATCTAAAGAAGCGATCAAATTTTTAAAATCAAAATAATTACACAGGTCACTTTCAAGAAACTCCATTTTATGTTCCCAACCCGACAATAATATTCAAACACCTCTTCAATCCATCCTTAGTTCTTAAAAAAGAGTCCAAAATGTCTTTGTCTAAAAATGTTGAATTGTTTCGTTAAAAGTGATAGGGGTAAACATTGTGAGTGTTTGAATATTATTTTTCGGTTAAGAATATAATCTGCAGTTTCCTGAAAGTCACCTGAGTGATTATTTTCATTTCAAAAATTTTACTGCTGTTTAAGATGGATATAACACAGAAATTTTTCGTTGAAAGAACTAGGGGTGGGTTATCGGGGTGTTTGAGTATTATCGTGGGATTGAACACATGACCTGGAGCATTCTGAAGGAAATCTATGAGGCTATATTCAATTTAAAATTTTCGGGGCTCTTTTACCCAAAGACACTTTGCAATTGTTTCACTAGAAGAGCTATGGATTGTTTTTGAAAATTGTTCAGTATCATTGTGGAGTTGGGAACATAATCTTGAGTTTTTCGAGAGTGACCTGAGCAACTATTCTTATTTGAAAAATTTTATGACTTCTTTAGATGAGGACGCATTGAAAATTTTTCGTTAAAAGTACTAGGGTTCGATTTTATTGGTTGTTGAATATGATTGTTTAATTGAGAGCTTAATGTGCAGTTTTATGAAAGTGAACTGTGTGTCTATTATCATTTAATAAATTTTATGACTGTTTTAGATAAAGAAACTTTGACAATTTCTTATTAAATGAGCGAGGGGTGGATCTTAGGGATTAGTCAATATTACAGTTAGGTTGAGGATATAACTTGGAGTTTTTCAAAGTGACGTGTATGGTTATTCGCATTAAAAGAATTTTTATAGTTCTTTTAGATAAAGACACTGTGGAAATTTTTGGTTAAAAGAACTGGAGGTGGATTTTAGAGGTTCTTGGATGTTGTACTTGGGTTCAGAACATAACATGAAGTTTTCTCAAAGTGACGTGTGTGACTATTTTTATTTTTGAAATCATATGGCTTGTTTAGATGAAGACACACAAAAATGATATAGCTCTTGCATTGTTGAAGACATTTTGGAAATTTTTCGTTGAAAGAAGTAGGAATGAATTGTAGGGTAAATTCATTTTTATTCTGTTATTTTTTATTTCTGTTCACTAGCAAAAACTGTATACAGAAAACATTCTCTATAATTTTTTTATAAAGAGGTATTTTTTTCATTTTTGAAAAATTTGAATTTTCAAATACAAAAACCGAATAGAAGATATTATCCGATTTCAAGATTTTTTTTCACTTTTTTCGGACGGCCAGCACACAAATTGTTTTGCATTATCTCAAACAATTCGATTAATTTAATAATTTTCACTCCGCCCTCGTGATAAGGTTTCTTCTCTTCATTTTATTAATTCAATTAAAATAACTTGTCTTCGGAAAAAATTGTTTTCTTGAATATTTATTAAAACACATTTTAATGAAAGTAAGACCAGTTGAAATTCGTGCTTAAAATAACAAACATTTATATGAGGGCGATTAATTTTATATCATTATTACACTACATCAAACGTATTATATAAGAATCGTGAAGAGTTAAAATTTTTCTTTATAGGATGCTTAAAATTTATCGACATTCCAAGCTTAATTGTGCATGCTTTGGCTTAGATGACTATAATTCAAAATATATTAAAGTTTCTTACGATTATGATTTCAGATAATAGTGATTACAACGAAAATTCCCAATTGTTCTTATATATAGTAACAATATTTAATGTGATTATTTTATTTGGTGATTGGCACTCCTTATGGCATATGATTATAGAAAAATATGAAGCAAGTGAGATAAAATTATTATTTTTCTTGGAAAAAAGTTAAAAAATTTTCACTAAATTATGTATAATAATGGTATTATAAAAGGAAATTAATCTTAAAAACGAGTAAATACAAGATAAAAAAATGCGTCATCATAGTTATGTGAAAATTGTTTACACTAGACTAAAACGTCTTTGGGGCATTCACTATGGATGTATAGGACGATCCTCAACTTTTTTATGAGGATTGTTGAATGGATAGCAACAAATAATGTAAAAAAAATTATTAATTAATTCTTTATGCACACAAAAGACGAAAATCGAGTCGACACATGTTTTATGTTGAGTAGTATAAATGCTGTAAAAATTGATACAAAGCGTCAAATTTTATATTTAAAATAACTAGAAATAAAACGAAATTTCATTAGTCCTGCAGAAATTTTCAATTTTGTGATGGTAGTGTATTAACTTTTATCATTTCGACAATTTAAAGAAATATTTGAAATGATAATGTTTGGTATTTTCATTTTAACGAAATTAGATTTCACACTTAATTAATTTTTGAGGTTTCGTAGTAGGGAAATGTAATTTCTTCGCAATAAAATTATTATTTTTATGCATTTTTAATTTTTCTAGTGTAAAAATCAAACATGGAAATAGTAGTAGCTATTTGATTTTGATTTGATTCAATGAATTTAATTTACTATAATGTGTGGCCATCCTACAAAATTTCAATTTAATTTTATCCTAATACTGTCCACCGCAAGTTATGATTTCATGAATATATAAAAATTTATAAATGATATGTACCAATTTTATCGATGTTTTATCGTTGGATAAATATGTATTATTACCATGCTTATTGTGTCATAATATCTTTTTATTGGCAAGGCAAATCATACTCTTCGCAAATTCCCCGAGAATATAAATATATATTGGAAATATTTTTAAATTGCACGGAAAGCAATTGTATCAAATCACTTAATTTTGACTTTTTGTCGACTTTTTAAATTCATAGATAAAATGGTCATTCAAAAAGAAAAAAATGTATTGTTCAACCGAGAATTTGAACAAGTAACATAATTGGTAGACACTGAAGTTTCCAAATAACTGAAAAATTCTCTAAATCAATAAATATTTTCGTCCTTCAACACAAAACGTGCTTTTCTTTCAATGTCATAAATATTTTGAAACAAATTTGACAAATTATATAGTTTTATGCAATTCACAAGGTTTCTTACTTTTTTTATGAAGAATGCAAGGTAGATAACGATAATATTATAGTATCTTTATTAATATTGTATTTTCATTGAAAATATTAATATTAATATGCAATACTATAATAAGAATATAATAGTATATATATATTAATATTTTAATTTGAAAAAATTAAGTTTTATATTATTTCAAATGGAATTGCTTGAATTCCTACACTTTTCCATAGCACATTTTATTTCTTAATTTTGAAAATGTAAAAACATATTAAATTTTTAACAATTCAAATTTGAGATTTGTCAATTTCGAAAGCTTCGAATCAAAATTGTTCGATTATGAACGTTGTTAATTCGAAATTATTCTATTTGGAACAATTCAATTTGAAATGATATAATTTATGCGATATTAGAAATCGTCCAATTAGAATTACTTTATTCGTCAATGGATTAAATTTTAGTTTTTCGAATTCAACATTTTTTAAGTTATAATTTGAAAGTTTGATAATTAAACATAACTATTACTAGAATAATTTTCGGGGAGCATATACCAAACATTTCTTAATTTTTCTTCAGTAAAAAAAGAGGACACTTATCTTTTAAATCCTGTATTTTCCAAAGTAATTAGGATAATTACCATTCACTTTTCGATTCAGATGGAGGTTTCCCACTATTTTCATATCCGAGAAAAATATCAAAAAGCTGAAAATTAACAGGATGGCGACAGTTTTTGTAAAAATAAAATGATTTGGTATTCTTTATTAAATATTCGAAATACGCGAAATAGTCATAGAGTAACATTCTTCCTTTTTAGGAGTTCTACAAACAGATCCTTTTCCATTTTCCGATATTTTGCACCGGCTCTTGTTTCTCATAGTGGAAGTTTTGTAATGGTAACAATGTCGAAAAAAATTTAATTCGTTTGATTTAACGTCCCTCAATTTATTAAAAAATGTCTGATACAATATTTTGAGCAATTATTCGGATGTGCGTGTGTGTGTGTGTTTGTGTGTGGGTGTAGGGTTTTTGAAAATTATTGTGGGATTGAGAACCTGATCTGCAGTTTTCTAAAAGTGACCTGTGTGAATATCCTTATTTAAAATTTTTTATGTCTGTTGTAGATGGAGACACGTTGGAAATTTTGGGTTAAAAGAACCAGGGGTGGATTTTAGGGGTTGTTAAATATAACTGTTGGTTTAAGAACATGACATAGAGTTTTCTGAAGATAACCTGTATAACTGTTTTCAATTTAAAAATTTTATGGCTGTTTTAGCTGAAGGCACTTTGGAGATTAAAAGAGCGAGGGGTTGATTGTAGATGTGTATGAACGTTATTGTGAGGTGGGGAACATAATCTGGAGTTTTTTGAAATGACCTGTGTGACTATTTCTATTTTAAAAATGTCATGGCTATTTCAGATGAAGACATTTTTCATTTAAAAAATTTTATTTCTGCTTTCGATGAAGACACGTTGGAAATTTTTGGTTAAAACAACTAGGGATAGATTTTAGGGATTGATGAACATTACTGTTTGGTTGAGAGCATAACATGGAGTTTTAAGAAGTTGTTTTTGGGGATTGTTGAGTATTATTTTGAGGTTGAAAACATAAGCTGGAGCTTTTTCAAAGTGACTTGTGTCACTATTATATTTATAATATTTTATTGATGTTTTAGATGGAGACGTTCTTGGAGTTTTTTGTTAAAATAACTAGGGGTGGATTGTAGGGGCTTTTGAATGTTATTGTGTGGCTGGGAATATAATTCGGATCCTTGTAGAAGTGTCCTGCGTGGCTAAGTTTATCCAAAAAATTTTTAAGATGTTTCAGATGAAGAAATTTCGGAAAATTTTTGTTAAAATAATTAGGGGTGGATTGTAAAGATGTTTGAATTTTATTGTGAGACTGGGAACATGGACTGGACATTTTTAAAAGTGACCTGTGTGACTTTTTTTATTTTGAAAATTTAATGGATGTTTTCGATGAAGAAATTTTCGAAATTTTTTATCAAAATATCTAGGGGTGGATTATATAGGTGTTTGAATATTATTGTAGGGTTGGGAGCATAATTTTGTCTTTTCTGAAAGTAACCTGCTT
>JAUMHM010086742.1:0-10782 GCA_032362435.1 Melikaiella ostensackeni
CATGCAGCGCGGGATCACCCTTAGAGCGGGTGGCTTTCCGACGCGCTGCATTGCATGCGCTACGCAGGCTCGACAGGGTGTCGTTCTACCAAAACATCGAGCCTTGAACCCGTCTCTGTCTCCGACATGGCATCGAGTGATCACAAGCTGCTATCACCTCCCGCCTCGCCGAGCGCACCGTGCTCTCCATTGGCCCAGTGGACTTAACTCAACCAAGCTCGTCAATGAGGCTAGTTTCCTCGAGAAAATCTCGGAGTTTGTTCTTACTGAGCCGTCTTGTGTTTCGGGAGAGGCGTTTCACTTTGCCGACCCTCCATTTCGAACTTCCGGCTTTCTGGTTCGTTATACTGAACCCGATGCATTAATGGTCGCTCAAGGTTGTTTCCTCGAGTACCTGCCAGTCACTTATCTTCGACACTAGTCGAGGCGTGGCGATGGTGAGGTTGATGATCGACCTCTTGGCTCCTCTTCTGAAAGTGGGCTTATGGCCCCGATTAAGGACAACTAGGTCATTTCTGGAGACCATCTCGTTCACCAAGACTCCCCTCTTGTTCAATCGGGTTTCACCTCACTCCGGCCACTTACTATTAAAGCTGCCGGCAATGAGAACCTGCCCGACCGCCTCGTGGAGGCTTTCCTCGAAAGCGAGAGTCTGGGATTCGAAGATGTCGTAGGGGTTGTTGGGGGAGACGTCACAGCTGTAAACACGCACACCCGCCACTTCGACACAGGCGAACCCCTTGTCAGTCTCCAGAATTTTCGCGACTCCCAAATCGGGGTTACAAGTCACGATCCCAGACCTCCGTGATGCGTCTTGGAACCGGACAGAGTTTTCAGGCTTCCTGTACTGCTCACTAATGAGCAGCACATGTGCCCTCCTCTCTCTGGCTACCTGCATCAGGTGGGCCTGGGCGTCCCTTCCCCTTCCGAGTATAAGCTGCAGGAACCTGCCTGGTCACCGTTTCGTCGAGGTCCCTAACCTCGACTGCCTTCGTGGTGACCAGGGCCCGAACGTCAGCTCGTTGGCCGATCGCCTGGTCCAGCGCTTTTTTAAAGGCCGGGACATCCCCTCCTTTTTTGAGGACAAGGAGTATCTCCTCCTTCCTTGTCCTCCTTATCCCGAGGACTTCGAGCCCTGCCTCCATGGGGTTGACCCGAGCCTTCATTTCCTTCAGGATGTCGGCGTAGGACTCACCATCCTTCGCCGACACCCGGATGGCGTCGCTAGACCGAGCGGGCCTGGCAGTCTGGGAGCGCTTCGGAGTTTTACTCCGTTCTCCTCCGCTGGGAGCATTCCCCGACTGCCCGGTCTTATTGGTCTTATTTTCCTTCTTTTTCTTTTTTTTCTTTTTACTTTCCGCCAATTGCCAGTCCTCCTCCTTGTCGGAGGGTTGGCTCTTGGCGGCCTTCCCCTTTTTGGAAGTGCGGTCTTCTGGGGTGGACGAGGCTTGCCTCTTTTCGCCCCTGGACCGCTGTTTGGGCGTGTCGCCCAAGGACGCCGATCGAGGCCTCAGTCCAGCGATCGACTTCCTGATGGCGGGAACGGCATTCAGCCTCTTCTGAATTTCATTCCCGCTCTCCACCAAACAAGTGTGAGTGTAGAGGAGGCTACCGAGAACCTCGGCTGCCTCTCCCAGACTCGTATGAAAAACAAATTAGTACTCACAAAAATTGACATTTCTATAGAAAATTCATCACACTCTCGACTCTCGAATACAAAAAACTGATTTTTTCCCATAAGAAACATATATTGAACTTTATGGTGTTTGAGGCACGGATTAATATTAACCGATTTGGCTAAAATTTGGAGATCATTTTTTTTAGGTATCCGAACAAAACTGGGGGGCGAAACCAAGAAAAATCTGAAATATTTTTTCCACTACGTATGAATAAGGCCACCCTACTGTATATGTACCTTCATGTATATTGAAAATGCGTAGTCTATGTGGACTTCCAAAGAGAACTCCTACTGGTTTCAATATGAATGATCGGAACAGGATTTTTGAAACTCTGCGCTATGCACCTACATGTACATGAACTTATATGGATTTTACAAGTGTGTAATCTATATGGAACTCAAAATAGAACTTCTGCTGCTTTGGGTACGGATGATCCTGACAGGATTTTGAGAGATCGCGCTAGACCCCTACCTGGATACGGACTTACATGGATTTGACAAATATGTAATCTATACGTAGTTTCAAACAGAACTTCTATTAGTTTCTATACGGATGTCGTGAACAGGATTCTTCAGGCATCAGGCTAAGTCTCTTCCTGTACATGAATCTGCATGTATGTTACAAATGTGTCATCTGTATGGAATTCCAAGTGGTTTCTATATGGATGATGCAAAAAGGATTTTTAAGACGTCGCGCTATGTCCCTACCTGTATATGGACTTGTAGGGATTCTACAAAATTGTAATCTATATGTAATTCCATACAGAACTCAAACTGGTTTCAATATTAATGATTGGAACAGGATTTTTCAGACATCACGCTTAGTCACTATCAGTATATGAATCTATATGGCTGCTACAAATATGTAATCTATCTCGAAGTCCAAAAGGTTTCTATATGAATGACCCGAACAAGATTTTTGAGACATCGCGCTATGTCCCTAGCTGTATACGGATCTATATGGATGTTACAAATATGTAATCTATATAGAAGCTCAAACAGCACTTCTAGTGCTTTCTATGTGGATGATCTGAACAGGATTTTTTAGACATCACGCTAAGTCTCTACCTGTATACGGATCTACATGGATGTGACTAATTTGTAGCCCATATAGAAGTCCAAATAATTTCTACATGAATGATCAGAAAAGTATTTTTCAGACATCGCGCCGAGTTCCCACATGTATATGGATCTATATGAATGTTACAAGAATGTAATCCATATGGAATTTCAAGCAGAACTTCCACTGGTTTTTATATGCATGATCCGAACAGGATACTTTAGACTCAGCGCTAAGCCTCTACCTGTATACGGATCTATATGAATGTTATTAATTTGTAATCCATATGGAAGTCCAAATAATTTCTATATGGACGATCAGAAAAGTATACTTCAGACATCGCGCTGAGTCCCTACCTGTATATGGATCTATATGAATGTTACTAACATGTAATCTATATGGAATTCTAAAACGAAGTTTTATTGGTTTCTATATGCATTTTTGAATATGAATTTTAAGACATCGCGCTAGGTTCCGACCGTTATATGGTTCTATATGGATGATACAAATATGTCATCTATATGGAATTCGTAACAATTTCTACTGGTTTCTATGCGTATGATCAGAGAAGGACTTCTTAGACATCTCGCAAAGTCCCTACCCTTATACGGATCTATATGGATGTTGAAAATATGTATTTTCTATGGAATTCCAAATAGAACTTCTACTGGTTTCAATATGCATGATCCGAACGAGATCCTTCGGACATCGCACTTGGTTTCTACCTGACTGTGGTTCTATATGGACGATACAAATATGTAATCTATATGGAATGCCACACAGAACTTCTACTGGTTTCTATATGAATGCTCCGAACAGGATTCTTCAGACATCGCGCTGAGTCCCCACCTGTATATGGATCTATATGAATGTTACGAAAATGTTTTCTATTTGGCATTCAAAACAGAACTTCGAGTGGTCCTAATATGCATGATCCGAACGGGATTTTTGAGACCTCGCGCTAGGTCTCTACCTGTATATTAGGGCGGCCCTTACTTTTCACATTTAGAATTTTTTTACTCTCAACCTCTAGTTTCGTTCGAATACGTAAAAAATTATCTCTTCCAAATTTTAGCCAAATCGGTTGACATTAACCCGTGTCTCAAACACCATAATGTTTAACACTTGTTTCTTATGGGGAAAAGGCAGTTTTCGATAGTCTTAGATTTCAAATCCATGAAAACTTGCAAATTATTTCGCCTTGCCATATGTTGTTTAGAATTCATCAAAGAATATATATCAGTCATAAATTTTTAAGTTGAGTCATTTTATGGTACTCTTATGGGTCCCCAAGAAATACCTCGTAAACGCCAAACACGAATTTGATTTAATATTGAGGTTTATTAACGCTTTTTGAAATTTTTTTTCCTTAAATCATCTCAAGTCAGTAATCCGACAATAACTAATAATTTTTTTACCAATTTTGAATTGTTTTAACAATTTTTATTTGTTTAAACATCTGTTTTATTCATATGATTTGAGAATGTCATGGATTTTCTAGACAAATGTCAATTTTTGTGAGCACTAATTTGTTTTTAATACTACTCTTAATTGTTTAAGGGAACTTGAGTTGTTTGAGGAAACTTGAATTGTTTAAATTACTTCATATTTTCGACATATTTAATTTTCACCATTCTTCTGCAGATGTGAATATTTTTAGGTACTAATTTATTTCTGAACAATACTCTAGAATGTTTATGCAAATCAAAATTGTATAAACAAATTATGTTTGTCTAACCAATTGAGAGTAGAATTGAGAACAAATGAGTACTCACAAAAATTGAAATTTGTCTAGAAAATCCATTACTCTCTCGACTCATATGAATAAATCAGACGTTCAATAAATAAAAATTGTTTAAACAATTTAGATTTATTTCAACACTCTAAAGTATTATTCAGAAACAAATTAGTACCTAAAAATATTCACATCTGCAGGAAAATCGCGAAAATGAAATATTTTGAAAATATGAAATTGTTTAAACAATTTAAGTTTCTCTAAACTATAGAGAGTAGTATTGAAAACAAATTAGTACTTACAAAAATTTACATTTGTATAGAAAATCCTCAAATTTGGAGATCATTTTTTTTAGGTATTCGAAGAAAACTGGGAGGTGAGAGCAAAAAAATTCTGAAATATTTCTTCTACTACGTATGAATAAGGGCCACCCTACTGTATATGTACCTTTATGTATATTAAAGCTGCGTAATCTATGTGGACTTCCAAAGAAAACTTCTACTGGTTTCAATATGGATGATCCGGACAGGATTTTTGAGAGATCACGCTAGTCCCCTACCTGGATATGGACCTATATGGATTTGACAAATATGTAATCTATACGTAGTTTCAAACAG
This sequence comes from Melikaiella ostensackeni, assembly GCA_032362435.1. NCBI lineage: Eukaryota > Metazoa > Arthropoda > Insecta > Hymenoptera > Cynipidae > Melikaiella > Melikaiella ostensackeni. The sequence goes on from JAUMHM010086742.1 coordinate 5,091, forward strand.
AACTTCGATTAGTTTCTATATGAATGTCCTGAACAGGATTCTTCAGGCATCAGACTAAGTCTCTACCTGTACATGGATCTACATGTGCGTTTTAAATGTGTAATCTATATGTAATTCCAAATGTTTTCTGAATGTATGATCGGAAAAGGACTTCTTAGACATCGCGCTAAGCACCTACCTTTATATGTATCCATATGTATGTTACAAATGTGTAATCTGTATGGAATTCCAAGTGGTGTCTGTATGAATGATGGGAAAAGGATTTTTTAGATATTGCGCCAAGTCCCAACCTGAGTATGAATCTATGTGGACGTTACATGTATGTAATCCGTATCAAACAGAACTTCTACAGGTTGCTAAATGCATGATTCGAACAGGATACTTCAGACGCCGCGCTAAGTACCTTCGTGAATGAGGATCTATGTGGATGTTACAAATATATAATGTACATATATGGACTTCCAAAGAGAACTTCTACTCGTTTCTTTATGGATGCCCTAATCAGGATTCTCAGATATCGCGCTAAGTCTCAGCCTATACACAAATCTATATGGATGCTACTAACTTGTAATCCATATGAAGTCCAAATAATTTCTATATGGATGATCGGAAAAGGATTCTTCAAACATCGCCCTGAGACCTTATCTGTACATGGATCCATATGAACGTTACAAATGTGTAACCTATGTGGAATTCCAAACAGAAGTTCCACTGGTTTCTATATGCATGATACTAACAGGACTTCTTAGACATCACGGCATGTCCCTACTTGTATTTGAATATATATGAATGTTTCAAAAACCTAATCGGGGTATGCGCATTTTCTTCGGTTCTAGCCTCGTCATACTACCGGAGATCAAGAACTTTATATGGTGGGTAAGAAAGGGGTGTGTAGGAGAAGGGATAGGTTTTTGATCAATCTAGAAGTCGCATGTTGTTTATTCAAACGAAACACTCATTCCACAAAACCGCTCCGACACGGGTCGCTGATCAATCTCTCTAGCAATCACCCCAGATGAAGAGCTTCGCAAACCATTATACTAATCCGCTGAGAAAATCTCTTCACGCGAGCCTATTAGTATCCAAAACTTTCGTTTTAGACATCACACTTTTTCTTATAAACAATTGTTGTCCATACATCCCTATTCTTACATACATCTTTTTCTTCTGTTATATCCATGAATCATTTCATGCACGTTCTTGTATTTCTACGACTTTGAATATTCCTTCTCTTTAGGGTCTTATTCACACATTCCAACCATTCTTTCTTCGGTCTACCTCTGGGTACACTACCTTTTACTCTATCCAAATATACTTGATTCGTTAAACGTTCTCCACTCATTCTCTCAACATGAGCAAACAATCTCAGCACATTTCTTTCACTCGTGTCAAACAATGTTCCTCCTGTACCACATTTTTTGAGAACCCACTCATTACTGACTTCGTCCATTAGCTTTTTACCGCACATATTTCGCAGGAACTGCATGCCATCCGCATTCACTTTGCTCCTTTCATTTTCTTGATACGTCCAAGTCTCGCTACCATATAGCACTGTGGGTGCAAGGACAGAATTATATATTCCATTCTCAGCTTTGCTCGTTACACTTCTACTTCTGGTAATAGCTTGTACACTGTCGATTATTTTTCTACCTTCGTTTATACTTCTGGATATACCTGTATCTGCATCTATCTTTCCGTCAGCAGTAAGTGAACTTTTAAGATACACGAACTCACATCAATTTGTTTTATCCTCTTTTCGCTTAAGGTAATGTTACATACTCTTCTCTCACCCCTTCTTAAAAACATGATGATTTTTGTTTTATTTGCCTTAATCTGAAGACCCATACTCTGCTTGCTGGTATCCAGTCTGCTCATTATTCTCTGCGAATCACCGACTGGTTCTGTCGTAATAATCTTATCATCTGCAAATGCCTGTTCACATATTTTCACTGTCCCGAGATCAACACCTTCTTCGTCTAACAGGGCCATTCTTAGACATTTGTCCATGTATATATTAAACATCCAGGAAGACAGAACGCAGTCTTGTCTAACGCCCTGCTTAATATCAAGCCAGTCGCTCAATTGTCCACTCACTTTACACTCACTTTACTACTATTATATATTACTTGTAATGTTTAGATCTATTCACCTAACCAAAAGTTTTTTACAGATCAACAAATGCACAGAAAACTTGTTTATTTACTTTCAAACTTTTTTTCATTATCTGCTTCAAGCTTATTATCTGATCCGCACATGATCTCCCTGGTATAAATCCACACTGAACTTCCCAGATCCTTTTTTTAGTTATTACCATGACCTTCTCAATAAGTATTTTGGTAAATATTCTGCCCACTGTACTTAGTAGACTAATCTCTCTATAATTAGTACAGTCGCCTTTATCACCCTGTCCGTTGTAGATTGGAACGATAATCGCCTTTCTCCAATCATTTGGAACCTCACCATGCACAGCACATATATTTATAAATTCGCTGAGCCACACAAACAAATATCCGCTACCGTTCTCAAGCACTTCAGCGGTGATACCATCCATAACAGGAGCCTTACCATTCTTAAGTTTCGCAATCACAGATATAATGTCGTCGATATTGATTCTTCTTCCGCTAGCTACAATGGGATTGTCTAACGCATTCTGTTCAATGTGAAGGTTGTTATGCTCCATAGCTTGACCTCCATACAATTTCTTGAAAAAATCTCTCATAAAGTCTTTCACTCTGTCCGTGTCCAACACCATTTCACCATCAGCATTCCTCATTCCGACTACCTTAGTGCTAGAACTTCCTTCCGAATTCTTCTTAACCCATTTCCAAAATAATTTCTTATTACCTTCAAAGTCATTTTACATTTTTTTATCTTCTTTCGCTTTGATTTCATCATTGCTTTCTCTGACTATTATCTTGGCGTTTCTGTTTTAATCCCTATAATAAATTTGTAACCTAATCCTCTCCTTATCGCTGAGACCTTTACTATTTCACGTTCTCGAGTACGCTTGCTTTTCTCGTTGACAGCTACGCGGATCTCATCATTCCACCATGCATATCCAGCTTCCCTTCCTACAGCCGCAGTACCGCACACTTCAAATGCACTCTTAAGATTCCTATTCTGTAGTATTATCCATGCACCCTCTACATTTTTATTGTCCAATTCAGTCTTCTAGTGTTCTTCATGATGTCCTAAATATTTAATCAGCTTTTCACGATATTACAAATGTACTTCTGGTTTCTGCAAATTCCCTATTCTAACTCGCGTCTGTTTCGGCTTATTATCAATTCTTTTTCTCCTCCGCCCTTGACCTAGACTCATTTTTCAAATAAAGAGGTAGTGATCCGTTCCGCACTCAGAGCCTCTGATAGCCCTTGTATCCCTTACAAGCCCTCTCAGTCTCTCATCCGCTACAAAAAAGTCAATCATACTGTGGCTTTTGCCTCTGCACCAAGTACACATGTGGATCTTTTTATGTCAAAACGAAGTGTTCGTAATAAACAAGCCTTTTGCTGAGCATAAGCTTATCAATTTATCCCCGCTATCGTTCGTTTTTGGGTCTCCGAAATGGCCTACTACCCTATCGGTACCTTCGCGTTGTACACCATCGCAGCTATTCATATCTACAAATAAAATTATTTTTCTCCAGGATCGCAAGTCCCTAATATATCATTTTATGAGTCATTCTAGCCCATAGTAATCTAGACGATACACGTTCACAATATTTGACATGTTGTTTTGCTCTCTCATTCATGATCGGAGCGACTCCTTAGGTACCATATGATTTATTATCTACTCCTGATCAAATCGAGGCCGTTCTCTATGTTTCGTACTTCACATCCCTTCTTTTTTGTTTCCGGTACACACAAAATATGTAGCTGCCTTACACGCATTGTATGCCGCAATTCCTTTTTCTTGAGATCATTTACACGTCTAGCATTCCAAAGACCCAATCTCCATTCATCGCCTGAATCTTTTCCGAGGACACGCTTTTCGTTAACAGAAGTGTCAATCCTATCCCAGACTACATTATTATTTGTATTATTCATTGTCAAAAGTATACACCCAACTACAACTCGATGCGAGAAATTCATTCCATAAGTGTAAAATCATGTAAGAATTGAGCAGCTAAACCGTTATGAGGTGGAGTGTCTGTTCATAATGTCAGTCTCACCAAACTTCGGTCATGCAAAGGGAACTATGAAAACCAAGCCAGAACCAAGGGAGGTATGATCGGTTTGTGTTGTGCATTGAGGAGGGCAAAAGTTAGACTGTACACTCATACCGCATGCTGTTTATGAATCGGGCAGGAACCAGTAAGAAACGAACGTTGGTTTCTCGCCAATATTTAGATAATGGTTCTACTTGACGGATAGTGCCCGGATAGAACCGGTTAGATTGTACACCAGTGTAGAGTGCCGTATATGAATCGGGTAGGAACCAGTTAGAAACATACTTCGGTCAATATTTAGTGTCTAGTGCCATTCGTCGGATAGAACCCGGTTGGGAGCGGTTAGATTGTACACCAGTATCAAGTGCCGTGTAGGATTTGGGTAGGAACCGCAGAGAAATGAAATTCAGCCTTGGTTAATTTTTATCGCCTTATTCCATTTGTCGGATTAAACCCAGTTAGGACCGGATAGACGGTACACCAGTGTCGAGTGCCGTATTGAAATCAGACAGAAAGCAGTTAGAAACGAACTTCGGTCTTTTGCCAATATTTGAATAATAGTTCCATATGTCGGATGAAACCCAGTTAGAACCGGTTAGATTGTACACCAGTGTCAAGTGGCGTATAGAGATTGGGTAGTAATCGATGAGAAACGAACTTCAGTCTTTGCCATTATTAAGATAATGGGTCCATTTTCGGATAGAATCCGATAGAGACCGGTTAGATTGTATACCAGTGCCAACTGCCGTGTAGGAATCTGGTAGTAACCGGTTAGAAACGAATTTCGGTCTTTGCCAATAATTATTTTTTGGTTCCATTTGTCGGAAAGAAACCGGTTAGAGCCGGTTGGATTATAGACCATTCTTGAGTGCTGTGTAGGATTTGGGCAGGAAGTGGTATGAAGTGAACTTCGATCTTTGCCAATATTTAGTTTTTGGTCCCATTTGTCGAGTAGAACCCGGCTAGGACCGGATAGATTGTACACCAATTTCAAGTGCCGTATAGGAATCTGGTAAGAACCAGTTAGAAACGAGTTTCCGTCTTTGCCAATATCCAGCTTGTGGTTCCATTTGTCGCTATGCAGGAATTAGGTAGAACTAGGTCAGAGAGGAATTTCGATCTTCGTGGATATTAAATTTCTAGTTCTATTCGTCGGATAGAGATCGGCTAGGACCCCATAGATTGTACAGCTGAAATCAGTACCGGGAAGATTGAACAGCAGTGTTGAGTGCCGTGCAGAAATTGGGTAGGAACGGGTTAGAAACGAATTTCCATCTCTGCCAATATTTATTTTCCGGTTCCATTTGTCGGATAGAACCCGGATGGGGCCAGTTAGATTGTACTCCAGCATCGAGTGCGGTGTAGGAATCGGGTAGGAACCGAATAGAAACAACCATTGGTCTTTTGCCAATATTTAGATAGTGGTCTCATTTGCCGGATAGGACCCGATTGGGACCGGATAGATTGTACACAAGATTTGGGTGCCATGTAGGAATTAGGTAGGAATAGGTCAGAGAGGAA
>JAUMHM010086743.1:0-10781 GCA_032362435.1 Melikaiella ostensackeni
TTTTCTAAAACGGGCACTGGAATGTATCTATAGAAAGGTATCCATTCTGTTAAGAGTCCTAGGTTTAGGGCAAGTTGTTGATGTATGATGCCCGCTGGTGGAGTTCATGACAAGTCATAACAAGAATTTTCCTCTTGGAATAAGATCTGGCTGTAACTCGGCGTATACAGTTCTATATTAGTGAAGAAAAATTCCCCTGAGTAGTTTTCGAAAATTCGGAAAAATAGCGGAGATATGGGACTTTGAAATTTTTTGTAACTTTTTTTGAAAATTCCATATCTTTAGTTCTGATTAAGCGATTCATCTTCAAGGTCTAAAATTGTTTGTAATGACAAGCACTTTCAAATGCAAAAATTGACGTAAAAAGAAAACATTTTTAACGTTTTTTTGAAAACTCAATGAACTAAAATCGCATTTTTGAAAATGTGTGTTGTTCAATTTTTTAATTTTTTCATCAAATGAAGACATAAATGTGCTTCAAAAGTCCTGTAAGTTTCATCTTCGGAAGCCAGTGATTGATGAGAAAAAAAATCGTAAGGCCCTGAACTACGAAGTGACGCGGCCACTGCGTGGCGTAGCGCAGTCTGTGACTTTTCAGACACCTCAATCCTTTCAATGTAACATCGACTTATAGAATTTGGAAATAAATGTAAACACCTTTTTAGCAATAATTTTTCACTGTTAAAACATCATTTCAAACAATTGATTAAGTGAGAGCTGCATATAAACAATGAATATGAGAATGGAATCCAAGAACGCATTATTTGGTACGACGAATTGTTCACAATTCCATCACAATTGAGGGTACAAAACAAATACACACTGTCATTCCCACTTAGAAGACACAAGTAATGACAAAGCTTTTTTCTAATTTCGAAGACTGTAATATAATACACGTATTCAAAAACCATCAATAATGTGTTCGATGAATTCGTTGGTATCTCCGCACAATCGGCACCATCAAGCATGTCTTGATGTAACAGGTGCTTGTGATAGTTTCTGATGCTGAAAACCCTGTCCTGAATCGCTTTCACGAATTCTTCCGTTTCCGGAAACAAGTCGCCCTTTTTCAGCCAAATATTGGATGCCTCTCTGTCCACTTCATGTTACTTTAACGTTTTGGAGTGCTCGCCGTGCATAGCTTCTTGCCTCCATTGCATTTTTAATTTCTCTATGGTTTCTGTCCTGATATTCAATCCCTCCTTTGAGGACAAGTTCAAGGGCGAGTAATCGAGATCCGCTTCACAGATGATATTGTATAGCGCAACATCTCGCTTGCTGTTAACAACAGTAAAACATAACAGTAAAACTTGTGATTTACACGGCTGCTTGACAACGCTCCCACCCCCTTTATGTCGTGGTATAACTACCCTTTCAAACACCGGATTACTGTGGTGCTTTCGATAAATGAAATGATGAAAAAAATGATGAAATTTCAACGCGGATGGTTTTGTTCATCCTTCCAAGGTCGGCGTTTGACCACTTGATGAGCCCAAAAGTGTACGTGAGGACAGGGATGACATAGGTGTTAATAGCCTTGATTTTGTTGACCGAGTTGAGAGAACTCTTCAGAACAAATATGAGTCTTGTAGTGAAGGGAGTCATTAGGCTTTTTTGAACTATCGTATGCTAAATACCCTTAGACTCAAGAATATTCAGATATTTATATGACTCACCCTCAGCCATTCCCTCGAATTGAAAGTCATTCTCATTCTCCAATTATGCAGTCCCTAATTTTCTCTGATCAAATGCACTTTCTGCATTTATCTAGTCCAAACTCTATGTGGATGTCATCAGAAAAATACTTTGTCACATGGATCACTTGCTGCAGTTTCTGGTTTGTACTAGCGTATAGCTTCAGATCATCCATGTACAGAAGATTGGACAGTTGATGACCATTCTCGTTATCATGTACTCTAAACCCATGAGACATGCTATTTAGTGTTTTGCTCACTTGAGTCAACGCTAAACAGAATTATAATGCACAAAAGGAGTCCCCTTGAAACATACCCGTCGTCATGCCAATCAATCTAGTTATCCTTGATTGTTCATGATTCAAACAGGTGGTTATAAACATAATAATTATGAACACTAAATACTTGATCAGAGAGTTTTACCATGATTAAATACGTGCTTAACTGATATTTAACTTAGAAATTCTAACTAAGACCTTCGCCAGCGCATTTGTCTGCCATCAGCAGAAGACGGGGAGTGATCCACGTGATTTTCACATAACCCAACACAACCTCAAAAATCATAACGCTAAAACAGGATAGTAAAGTCGGCATTGCGGCAAAAGTATAAGCAAAACAAATGAAAAAAATAATATCATGATATGTACTGGGTTTCAAGCGATTTCGCACTCATTCCCATTTCGAGGTCAAACTAAAATAAAAGGAAAGATCTATCTGTCTCAAATGTCCGAGAAAAAGGTTCGCCCACAATAATTTGACGACGTTCCTGCTCGTACTCGTATTTAGCAACTGAGAAAGTATAAAAACGAACATTATTGTTGTTGTTAGAACTGTTATGACAATTAACAACACAACAATTAGTACGAGACCATCCAGCCAACTGCTCTGCCATGTTCGTCTGCCATGTTCTGCTCTGTTCATTTTTCTGGTCACCTTATAATTTTTTTAATAAATCACGCTAATTTATTATTTAAAATTATCCGTAATCGCATGTATCTTTACATGCAACCGCTTCATGCGAGAAATACCGACTTTAGTCACCATCAACACCAGCGTCGACTTCCGCCAATAATTCAAATTCTTGTACGCAGCGAGTAGTCAATATAAGCCATGTGCAAATTTCTTTGATGTTTTCTAGCGTGCGTCATGGCCACAGCGTCAATGATGACTAGATCTTTACTGCCCCGCGAATTTCTGCAACATCCTTTTTGTTCTTCTGTTAGGATGTTATTTCCGAGGTACCGGCTTACTTATAATTATTCTAATATTATAAAAAAGTTAATAATAATTTTAGAATATCTTAGTAAAATTTCCATCCAGTCCGAAATGACGTAAATATCTGAATCTCAGAGGTAATGCAGATCGATACAGTGGAGTTCTGTTTCACGGTGCGCGATAATCTCCTCTGATGATCGGTCGTTACCTACTTTGTTGACAATCGGAAGACCTGAGTTCGATTCCCAGAAGAGCGAAGGAGAATCTTTTTTCACAGAAAAATTTTACAATTATTATTTGTTTAGACAATTTTTGCCCCCTGTAAATCATGAAAAGTTTGTATTTTTCGGGATTAATTATACACTTAATGAAAAAAATACTTAGTGGAAAAAATTTGTTCGAACAATTGAAAATTAGTTTAAAAATACTTGGGAAGTTGTGTTTTACGGAATAATAATTTACGCTAAAAATAGTTTTTTAAAAATCGTCTCAGGATGAAAATGATTCCTTCAACATATTTTGAGAAGTGACTGAAACTAAATTTATAAAAGATTTTTTTTTCAATTTATGAAAAGCTTTCAACAAGTAGTTGATTTCCCTTAAGCTTCCCTATACAAAACCCTATGTTAATTTTGAGGGCCCGGTGGCATGGCTTAATACTGATCATTTTGGCACAAAATTGGAGGGAATTTTTTTCCCAAAAAGGAAAAAAATTCAGGCGATTCATACACCAAAAAAGAGGGTCGATTTTTGAGAACACCCTAGACTGCATCCCCATAAGGAAATATTTTAGCTGAATGTGATGAATCGAACCTGTTAAAACACTAATATGTAGAAATGATTTTCTACCTCAATTTGTAATGCTCAGGAACGGTATTTCTTCATTCGCCTACAGAGATAGATGAAATGGATGTACCTACCTCGTTAATAACTTTCTTATTCCGCTCATCCAATTGTTCCACATAACGCCGATAATGTTTGCTGACCTCGTCTTTTTCATTATTCAAAGAGTTTAATGTCTCTTTCAGTTGAGTAAGTTGCGCTTCAAGTACTGTTGATGTAAGGTGTCGATTTTCTAGTGCTTGAATTTGCTGGGATGAATTTGTCAACTGTAAAAAAGTTCAATGATACCGAATTGATTATTTTCGAAATCATTTACTGTGCACGTTATGAGCTATAGAATGTCTACCTGTTGTATTTTTAGTTCATTGAGGGAACAAATCGCGGTTTTTTCTTGTAGTCCCTCCTGCAAACTGCTCAATTCCGTATATTTCAAATTAAGTTTTTGTTTTAATTCCGATGCTTCCAACTCCAAGTCATCCTTTTCGTTCCTAGACACCAAACAATTTTCTTTATTCACGTCGGTACACTGACTAATCATCATAGATAGGTAACCAGCGAAATATGTATTATGTATATAATAGACCATATGCTGAACTCTCTGAGTTCTGCTGAATTCTCTAATTCTGCTGAACTCTCTGAATTCTGATGAATTTTCTGAATTCTTTTTATCCAAGCTCGCGGCCAATTTCACACGTGGGAAATTTAACATTGAAGTGCTCGAAAATTCTAGTAACTTTAACACGTAAGTGCTCGAAAACTCTAGGGTCCCTCAAATCAAGATAGAAAGCTCTATGCTAATGGAACTGAATTGTACTAGTAAATACATATTATAGCCAATAATGAAATATATGGGCCATTCTACTCAAATGAACCTTTTCGACGTTCCGGTCATTTTTTTCGAAACTATACATGTTCAATTGTTAAAAACTTGCATAGTGTTAATTTTGCCCGTAAGTAATAACAGAAAAAATTTTGTAACCGGTTCCCATAAGTTGAATGTATGTGTGAGCTTCAAATGGGTCATCTCCGAAGCCTTTCTGCCATGTCTCTAACATGAGTTTTAGCTTTCGAAACGTTTTTTCATACGAATGTCCTTGCTTTTTTAATTTCTAAGCAGTATGCTCTCAAACTGCAATGTTTTAGCTTAAATTGTAGTTACTCAATAAGTTTCCAGCACAAACCCTTCTTAACAATAAGAGCGTTAGAACATTGTCTTCAGGTTTTCCTCAAAATAGAATAACATTGCATTATCTTATTTTAATATGCTTAAAGTACGTTAATAAAGCTTTACTGTCCATGATATTGAAGATCAGGCCTTTATATTAATTTTCCGCCCATATTAGTTTCAACTTCATCGCGTTGTTTATAAGATTAGAAAATGAATGCACTTGGTCATCTCGAAAGCCTGCGGTCATCTCCGAAGCCTGGTCCACTCCGAAGAACTTTTCATCTCCTAAGCCTTTTATCACTGCAACTCACAGACTTTATTTTGTTTGCGGTCACAGTTTCATTCAACCACAATATGGAAAAATATTTTGTTTTAATCTAGTAAGAGATTATTCTTATAACTTGAATATGCATATTTTTGTTAAATAAATGACTGAAATATAGAAAAGTAAATGAAAAATGCCCTCATAAACATTCATCTCAGCATACTCTACAGTGACAAAATTGGAAATTTCACGAACAAGATTCTATATCTAAAAAAAATTGCCTAAATGAAATCGCTATCGATTATTATTTATGCAGATATACTTAAGGAACGTAAATAATTAATTTAATGTACAAGTTAATTATTACATATAAACAGTTTATTTAAACAAATTCTCTAGTGTATGTTTGTTGCAGAAGAAAAATTGATGTCATAGTTAATTATTAGAATAGTATTAGTAACGAAAAATGGCCATAATGCGAAAATTTATAAACAACTAATAAAGTTATAAACAATTTTTCAACCTATTAAGTCCCATGGGCAGACCAGTTGTCATAGTAGAAAAGTTAATGTTGGAATGCGCACATTTCATTCAAAAATGATCTTTCATGAAAAATAATTCAAAATTTTGGTTGTTTAAACAATTTTTGTTTAACCAACTTGTATAAAAATGTGAACAACAAAAAATCCGAAAGCACCATTTGATTCTACGCGAAAAATTACATACGGACCATGAGTTAGATAATTTTTTCTCGACCGTATTTTTTATGTAGTATAATTAAATGCATAAGCGGGTGTTTGGTTAAAAAAAATAATGATTTGCAATAGCGATTCTCGAGGATGTATCCCTCAAAATCCCATAGATCCACAAGACGCGTAACAGTTACCGTTACTGAAAAAAGTAAGCGTTACCTAGCCGTTACTTTTTTAATAAAATTTTTTATACATCATTTTGAATTCCAAAAAGCTTTGGACAGTTTGTTTTCTCCAACTGAAAGTGTTGTATTGTGGCGGTTTTGACTGCACATTACATGGTTATGGTCACTGTTTTACTTGTTTGTACATGAATCCTCTTCCCTTCGCGGAGACCCCCGCGAGAGCAAGGTCCGACCAAAAGTCTGTTAGGTTGAAGAATTTTATTTTGTTTGTTACACAGGGTACATATTTCTTTATTCGAAATTGACAATGTGAAATCGCCTCAAGCTTGGTGAAAATAGTACTTCGCACCTCCCAAACATAACTACCACAACTTCATGCACGTTTAACGTACAGTTTTTTTTAATTTATTCATTTATTTGTATCTATGTTTTTCTCACTTAAAACCACTTCATACTGAATTGATAACGTTAAATCGTCTTAAACTTGGTGAAAATAGTATCTCGCACCTCCCAAACATATCTGACCCAACTTCAAGCACGTTTAACGTACAGTTTTTTTAAGATTAATTTATTCATTTATTTGTATCTATGTTTTTCTCACTTAAAACCACTTTATTCCAAATTGACAACGTTAAATCGTCTCAAACTTGGTGAAAATAGTATTTTGCACCTCCTAAACATAACTGACCCAACTTCATGCACATTTAACGTACAGTTTTTAAAAATTAATTAATTTATTTCATTATATCTATGTTTTTTCACTTGGAACCACTTTATTCCAAATTGACAATATTAAATCGTCTCAAACTTGGTGAAAATATCATTTTGCACCTCCCAAACATTACTAACCCAACTTCATGCACGTTTAACGTACAGTTTTTTTAAAATTAACTTATTCATTTATTTGTACCTATGTCTTTCTCACTTGAGCCACTTTATTCCAAATTGACATTGTCAAATCGTCTCAAAATTGGTGAAAATAGTATTTCGCACCTCCCAAACATAACTGACGCAACTTCATGCACGTTTAACGTACAGTTTTTTGGAAATAATTTATTAATTTCTTTGTACCTAAGTTTTTCTCACTAAAACCACTTTATTACAAATGAACAATGTTAAATCTTCTCAAAATTGGTGAAAATAGTATTTCGCACCTCCCAAACATAACTGGCCCAACTTCATGCACGTTTAACGTAGTTTTTACAAAAAATTAATTCATTTATTGAATTGTATCTATGTTTTTCTCACTTAAAACCACTTTATTTCAAATTGACAATGTTAAATCGTCCCAGAGTTGGTGAAAATAGTATTTCGCACCTTCCAAACATACCTGTCCCAACTTCATGCATCTTTAATGTACAGTTTTTTGCATTCTCATCAACGAATGTACTAGATTTGTTTAAAATTTGACCCCGCCCCCCATTTTTGTCAAATGTCCACGTTCTAAGACCCTCTTAAAGCCGAAAAACAGGTTTTTACGAATGTGTCTGTCTGTATGTCTGCCTGTGAGCACGATAATTTTTGAGAGAATGAATCTATTGGATTGACCTTTTATACACTGTTTTAGTGTCGAAAACTGAAGGTCAAGTTTGTTAGCCAGCCATTTTGGATTGAAATTCAAAATTTGGAGCATTTTCAAAATTTTTAAGACCGTTCTTTTCAAGATTTAAAAATTATATGTACGGCCATTTATAGTGCTTAGAAAATCGAATAATTTATTTCAATGACCTTTTTCGATAAAAAGGAAATTATGAGAGTTATATTATTTTCAATATTCAGAAAAAGACACGAAAATGAAAATTTTAAGCCAAAGAATGCACGATATGAAAAAAAGTCAAGAGGAGAAAAACCTTGCTTTTAGAAAGCCCTGCAAGATTGTCTTAACAACTTTTTGAATTTTCTTATAAAATCGAAAATTAAAATTTTGAGCCAAGTAATGCGAGATGAGAAAAAATATTAAGATATCAGAATTGTTGCTTTTACGAGGACCCCATATACCCCCTCTTCCAACTCTCTTAAATGGAATAATTAATTTACTAGAAACTATCCCCATTTCCATTTATTCCAACTTTCTAAAATGGAATTATTAATTTACTAGAAACTATCCACATTTCCAACCCTCCCCCTATCTCTACGAGGGTTACCGTCAGAATCGCTTAAAATTCAGTTATATTGTGCAACAACAAGTCCTCTATCAGCCCTCCGAATTTCATCCAAATCCTACGGTCCATTTTCAAGATATCGATTTTCAACGAAAAGTGATAAAATAGTAATTTTTGTACCTATATTAGGAAAATGAGAAATTTTGCTTCTTTTCCGCTCGGAAACCCGGGTCGGATTCACTTAACATTATATAAAATTTACCCATTTCCAGTGATTAACCTGGGTCAGATTCACTTAACAAAATAGGCAAAAATGTGACCCCTTATCTTACCAGCAGCCCGTAAATATGAAATTTAAAATCTTAGATAAAACTTCATAATGTCCTCTACCTTCCCTCCAAATTTTATCACCATCGACCAGCCCATTTCCGAGATACTGACCAAAAATTAAAACATTCCAAGAATCAATACAATATCGGAATATTATCCTCCCCCCTCAACAAGCATTGGGGAATGGATTAAGTGCATGTCTAACAGGAGTCACGTGACCAAACTAATGCTCGATTTTTAATCTTTATTTTTGGAACAATTGACTCTTTTTGTAAATAAAATATCACTCTGAAACTTTGGGAAATGCAAAAGGAAACAGTAACTTACGTTTGTATAGGGTAGGTTAATTTTTTTATCTCGGCTGTGCTTTTGACAGGTTTTGCGGGATTTCTTACACCAACTATTATTCGAAGGATTATGGAAGAAATTTTTTTAGGACATGATTTTTGACAATTTTCTGATTATTGAAAAATTGTTTATCCTTAAGGGTAGTTTTTAAAGGTTAAGCCGGATTTTGTACCACTGCCATTTTCTGGGGGATCAACCGTATTTTTTGGTTATAAATTCACCAAAAAATGACAAACTTCGGTGTCTTTTGGTCGTTTGTTACCAATTTTTAAGCTATTTTCAATAGGGGTGGTTTAGGCAGGTTTTTCGGGATTTTTTACCCCGACTATGTTATTATTCGAGGGATTATTGAAGAGATTTTTTTAGGAGATAATATCAGCAAAATCTTACAAATTTTCACCTTTTTTCACGATTTTCTGATTATTGAAATTTTTTTTATTATTTTGAGTAGTTTTAAGAGATTTTTTGGGGATTCTCACCGTCGCTATTCTCCGGGGAATTACAAATAAGAATTTTTTGGTGTAAAAAATCTGCAAAAAATTACAAACTTCGGTGTCTTTTGGTCGTTTGTTATCATTTTTTTCAATAAAGGTGGTTTTGAAGGATTTTTCGGGATTTTTCACCCCGAATATTATTCAAGGAATTATTATAGAGTTTTTTTCAGGAGATAAGGTCAGCAAAAATGTATAAACTTCAAGCTTTTCTTGACATCCTTCTGATTACTGAAAAATCGTATATTTTTAAGGGTAGTTTTGAGAGATTTTACGGGGTTTCTTACTACCGTCATTCTTTGGGAGATGACGAATAAGAATTTTATGTTGTAAAAAATCTGCAAAAAACTAGAAACTTAGGCGTCTTTTGGTCGTTTGTTATCAATTTTTTTTGTTTTTTTTTCAATAGGGATGGTTTTCAAGGGTTTTTGGGGTTTCTTAAACCGACCATTATTCGAGGATTTATTAAAGAGATTTTTTTAGGAGATAAAATCAGCAAAAGTGTACAAATTTTAAGCTTTTCTTGACAATTTTTTGATTATTGAAAATTCGTTTATTATTAAGGGTAATTTTTAGGGGTTAAGCGGGATTTTGTACGACTGCCATTTTCCGGGAGATTAGGAGTAACTTTTGGTGTAAAAATTCACAAAAAAATTAGAACTTCGGTGTTTTTTGGTCGTTTATCATTTTTTTTTTGTTTTCTTCAATAGAGGTAGTTTTGAAGGGTTTTTCGGGATGTCGTGCCCCTTCTATTATTTAAGAAATTATTTAAGAGATTTTTCCCGGCGAAAGGCATTTTAAATCAAGATTTTGCTCGTAATATTTCATCTTTTGCAAAACGTAAGCCGATGAATTTACGGGATAATTTTAAACGATTGTGAGACATTTTAAAAGATTCCAAAGAATATCCACGGATTTTAGAGGATTTTGTAGGATTTTAAGCGATTTACCGGAATTTCAAAAGAATTCCGAATATTTTAAAGGACTTCAAGTCATTTGAAATCAAGATTTTGCTCGTAATATTTTATCTTTTGCAAAACGTAAGCCGATGAATTCACGGGACAATTTTAAACGATTGTAAGACATTTAAAAATATTCCAAAGAATATCCACGGATTTTAGAGGATTTTGTAGGATTTCAAGCCATTTACCGGAATTTCAAGAGAATTTCGAATATTTTAAAGGACTTCAAGGCATTTGAAATCAAGATTTTGCTCGTAATATTTTATCTTTTGCAAAACATAAGCCGATGAATTCACGGGATAATTTTAAACGATTGCAAGACATTTTAAAAGATTCCAAAGAATATCAACGGATTTTAGAGGATTCTGTAGGATTTCAAGCGATTTATCGGAATTTCAAAAGAATTCCGAATATTTTAAAGGATTTCAAGAGATTTTAAATCAATATTTCACTCGTAATCTTTTATCTTTTGCAAAACATAAGCCG
>JAUMHM010086744.1:0-10781 GCA_032362435.1 Melikaiella ostensackeni
CACACACACACACACACACACACACACACACACACACACACACACACACACACACACACACACACACACACACCTAATAGACCACACAGTCCTAATAGCTTTTAAATACATACATATATGGACATAAACCCGAATAAATTCTAGACATTCTAAACTCAAGGAAAACCCTTCAGATTGAAAAGTAAGTCATCAGGGCAATTTTGAAGTTGGAATTTTTAAAAACCAATTTAATCAAAAAAACCTTTACTTTAAATGTTGGAAAGTGTTAACTTTTAGTTGTTTCTAGAATGAAATAGCAAGATCTCCTTGCCACTGATGCTGCAACTGCTTGGAGATTCTTGGCTGATTGAAAATTGATCTGTACTACTCAAGACTTACAATAGAAATTCTCGAGAAATTTTGAAAATGAAATTTCTAAATACCGCTTTTCAAAAAAATACGACTATTAAATTGAGAAAATTTGTATTTGAGCCATTGGAAATTGTTCGCTTTTAACTGTTTCTAGAATGAATTAAAAAGATTTTCTTGCCTACAATAGTGTCAATGTTTTAAAATTCTCGGCTCAATGAAGATTGACTTTTGCTACTTAAAATTTACAATAGAAGTCTTACCTTCTGGAATTTAAAAATAAACCAAATTGTCCTAATAGACTTATAGATATATGGCACAGTCCCGAATAAATTCCAGACATTTTACAAACGCTTTAGTCTGAAAAATGAGTCGCGGGGGCAATTTTGAAGTTGAAATTTCTAAAAACTGCTTTAAAAAAATATGACTGCTGAATTAAGAAATTTGTATTTTATTTATTGGAAATTGTTTGCTGTTTATAGTTTTTAGAATGAAATAAAAAGATCTCCTCGCCACCGGTATTTTCATTCTTTGAAGATTGTCGGCTGACTGCAAATTAACCTGTACTATTCAAAATCCACAATTTATTTACAGATCAGTATCATTTTTCCAAGACGTCCTGATCTCCCCTATGAAGAACCTTTAAACTATTTAAAGAAAACAATCTAGATAAGTTGATAGGTAATTCTTTCAAAAAATTATTTCAAAACTACCTAAACTTTGAATTGAAATAAAATGGAAAAGACTGATTTAAATACTTTGTTGGTTTGGCTTCTCGAGAAGAGTAAAAAGAACTGTGATGCTATCGCTGTCGAGTACGTAGGTTCAGCCTGCACCAAGACACCAAAAGCTTTACTGACGATCTGAAAAATAACCAGCGTAATGGTCTTCCCTTCTTCCATTTTCTCTGCTTTCTCTTGCTCTTTTTTCACTTTCACTTCATCTCTCGTATACTCTACGTATTTGAGTTTCAATTTAAAGAGGCCACTTTGCTGGGATTTCGTGAGATGAATGAAGCTTCAATGAAGCTCCCACTGAAGGGTCAGGCGAACCGCTCTCTGACGCATATTAGGAACTCCAATCTGACCCAGTCGACATTTGACAAATACGTAATGGACACTTCTCTGATTCATTTTTCTGGTAATTAATTATTATGTCCAGTGACTAACTGGGTTTTGTGATTTCATAATCTCTTTTGTTCCAGAACTATTCTGTAGTTAAAAATAAAATACGCATACGAAATTGTAAGTTATTTCATTGAGATATGATTTTTTTAAATACCCTTGAAGTGTAAAGTGTAAAGTAAGGTGTCCTAGAAAAACCCATTGTTTTATTTCAGATCACGCACCCCCTCAACTTGTTCCATTTGGTGAAAAAAATGCTATTTTTGTTTTATTAAAAGAAAGTTTAAGCCGTGGTCCTGGGACCTTAATCAGTCCAAAAATGATTGAAACCAGGAAGGTAGAAAAAACAGCAAGGAATGTTGCTAAACCAACTCAATCGGACAATTTTTTAGAAAAAAAATTCCCAACGATTCGAGAATCCACAATTCTCATCAGGGGTATCTATCATAAAAGTTATAATTCAAAAGCTAAATAACAGTATGATCGAGTGAAATTTAAAAAAGTTTGAAGGACCTATAATGCTTTAATCCGAAAACATGGTTATAAGTGAGTATAATTGTAAAAGACGATGGTGATCAACTTTTGGAGTAAAATGTTTCAGTATTTGTGCATTATAAGATGATTTTTCTAAAAAATTTGATAATTACAACAGTTCAGAAACATACAGTTCAGATTCCATAAGTGGATATATGTTGAGAAAGATTAGCACAATTAAAAAACGTAAGTTAAAACTAATTTAAGTTGCAGATGTAAAAAAAAATATATTATAAAGAAACATTTTTTTTTGAAAGCAGGAGTGGTTAGTATCCTGATCCAATAAATAGACTACAAAAGTGAAAGTGGTCGTGATTCGAGTACGTTGTAACACAGAAGAAGTGAGCGTCAGTTTTAAAATTAAGGTGAACAATCTATAAAAATATATTCAAGAATGTAGAGACTAGTAAACGAAAAAGTGAAAAATTAGTGTTTTAAAATTAAAATGACGAATGGCATGAAGTGAAAGTATCAGCAGGCTAAATTCAGAAAGTAGGTTATCGAAAAAATTCAAAAATGG
This sequence comes from Melikaiella ostensackeni, assembly GCA_032362435.1. Classification (NCBI taxonomy): domain Eukaryota; kingdom Metazoa; phylum Arthropoda; class Insecta; order Hymenoptera; family Cynipidae; genus Melikaiella; species Melikaiella ostensackeni. The sequence continues at coordinate 2,527 of JAUMHM010086744.1, forward strand.
AATTGTAAGACTCACTGAGACAGTCAAAATCTCTGATTTTGTTAAGACAGTTATCAAGTTATTCTTTAATAAATTCATTCGCACAAAACTTCTTTTTAATACGTTATTCTCTTAATGGAGGACTTCGATATCGTTCAAGAAAAAATAGTGATCTATGCTGTCATTTAGGTTGTCACGTGAATGATTGCTAAGAACGTTATCGTAGTTTAATCTAACACTATTCACGTGTTCATCCCGTCTAATATGTGGTCTTTTTGTCTGACCTATATAACATTTCCCACAAATATATGCACAGCGGTAGACTACATTTGTTTTTTCAAAGATTTCCATACGGTTTTTAAATAGTTTTATGAATTTATCAAGTTTTGAATTCATACTAAAGAAGGTACTGATTTTATATTATTTAAACGAACTGTCTACCGTTACGGAATTTTCCGTAAGACCAACCCCTTTTCAGCTCGTTCAAGGCTCAAGTTACGGAATTTTCCGTAACTCTAGCCTTAGCGCTACACTTGACCGGGTTATTTTTACGGAAAATTCCGTAACGCTAGTCAGTGCCTTGTTTAAAAGTCTTTTTATGTTCTCTAAAAATTTACCATTGTACGGAATAGTAATCGTACTATTATGGTCGATATCTTTCTTTTTCTTGTTAATAGTATTGGGGTTTATCATTCTGTTATTAAATTCTTTAATTCTGTTATTAATTTGTTTATAAGTTTTATTTTGTGGTTAGTTGTTGAGGGAAAAATAATGTATAACAGTATTTAAATTTCCATTCTGGAATTTTTATTGGACAAGAGAATAGCAGAATTAACAAAGTTTTTCATGATAGCAATTTTGCATTGTAAGGGATGTTTGGAAAGGAAGTAAATTAATCGGCCCTAATAGGTCGATTTTCAGTACCAGTTAGTTGAAATGCTACTATTTTCATCCTTAATGATGTTAATATTGAGATATTATATTATTATTTTCAATTTTGTGAGTTAATTGTAATCTGGCATGAAAAGCGTTGAAAATTGCTACTGATAATCGATCTGATCTTTAGGAATAATCAAAAGCTAAATTATTCGAAATAGGCGAGCCCATCGGGATTTCGACAATCTGTCTGTAATATGTTTTATTAAATTAGAAATATGTATTAAGAATGCGATCGAAAGGAACATTAGTGAAAAGATATGCAACATCCAGTGAGATCATAATATGTATGATATTGGTATAGACTTTTGCCATGCTATATGTGGAAGAGTAGATCGTAATAGTAACAGGTCTCAAAGGATAGTTATTTTTATATATTTTAGGAAGGCTGTAAGTTCTAACCATATTTGTATTATCAGTAACAAGATTCTTTTTTTGGTTGCTAGTATCCTGAAATATTTTCAAACTCCAGTTGTTAAGTGTTTTGAAGGTCTTTCTTCTACCAGTTTTGAGAAAGTTGTTGTCAATTTTCTCATACATGGAAGGATAATTTAACATCAATTCCATTTTAGTTATGTAGTCAGATTTATCAAGAATTAATGTGACATTAGATTTGTCAGCTCTTGTGATAAAAAGATCTTGATGTCCTTTGAGAAAAGTTTTAGTATCTATGACCTTAGTATGATTTCAGCAAGGAATCTATCGGAATCAGAAATGAAGTTAGGTTTTTTGATGTAATGATTTGATAGAGAGTGAATTTTATGCCTTGATTCAGCTTGTAATTTATCAGGGATCTTGTCAATGTTAGTCACTACATATTAACAACTTGAAAGATATGTAGATTTTTTGTAGATTAAAACAACGAGCTAAATTTGTCACTTAACCTAAGTATATGTTCACTGTAATCAGGGATTTGAGTGTTACTACATTCGATGATCCATAGATCAGGGGACTCAGGGTTATAGGAAGACAATTTTTGACACTTAAAACAATTATTAGGTAAAGTTAATTGCCGTAAAAATAATAAGCGTTCGGCAGGAAATACAACTGATGTTACCAGGCACTGATGAAAAAGTACTTTACCTAATTAGATCAAAAATACTACACTGAATCACTTTCCTTCATAAAGGATAGTTTTTCAGGCTTAAGGATAGTATTTTTGGTTTAATTGTGTCAATTTTTTTTCCTCAGCGTCTGGTACCATAAGTTGTAATTCCTGCGAAATACTTATAATTTTTACGGAAATTATTAGTTTCAATCATTTTGGGGCGGTTTAAAGTACCAGGGTCGCCATTTAAACTTTTTTTAATAAAACAAAAATATGCATTTATTTTTTCACCAAATGTAATAAGTTTAGGGGTGTAGAGGGTGTAGTGTAAAGTCAGAACACCAAGATAGATTTAAATCTTTTTCGTGCACACGTCTCTTTTTTGTCACAGATCACGATTTCACCCCCTAGAGAGCACCCTTAATTTGTTTTCTACACTCTTTCTCCTACATTCATTCTTCCTTAATTTCCGTCCTTCTCCATCTCTTTTGCGGTCGTTTTGAAGGAAACTTAATGCCATTCGATCGATCGGTCGTAAGAGAATGGTTGTGTGCTTTGAGTCGTGCCACCGAAAGTGCCAATTATCGCCAAGCTTTGCTCTACGTTCGAAGGTAGTCCAGATCTACCCCTCCCCTACCCCCACAACCCATACGGTTCAATTACCGATATTTATTTCCGCGCATGAAATTTTAAATAGTCTAGTCCAGAGCTGAAAATTATACTCATTATGTCTGAACCTGAAGTTGCAAGTCGGTTTTGAGAAAAGAAAATTGTATAAACAAATGCTAATTGTTTGAACAATAAAAAATCATTTATTTTAAATAATTTCATTTTGCGACAAAAAATTCTGAAACGAAATAGCAACAAGAGGACCGGTGTAAATGAAATTTGGTATGGGATTCTGAGAAAACATTTGAAAAATCGTGTAGAAGTCGCCAAAGTATAACAAGGTATGGTTAAAATATAGTAAAAGTATTGCTAAAGTAAATCTGAGAGGTATAGCTGAAATATAGCTGAAGCATGCCCGTAAAGTATAGCTCAAGTATTCAGAAGTATATATAAAGTATGCTTAATGTATAGGAAAAGTATAGCTATAGTAAGTATAGCTCAATTATAGTTATAGAAGAAAAAGGGAATATGAAACAAACGATATATTCTTAATGATGATATTGGACACCTTTAATACATAAAATAAGCGATCCAGAATCATGATTTTGACAACATGAAAAAATATTTTTTGCAACTTCTGAATGAAGTAAAACATGAAGAAATTCATTGAAATATTAGAAAACAAAGATCACTGGATCTCTTACCCGCATGAAATAATAATAATAAGAATATGATCTTCTTAATAACATTATCTTGTTTCGATGATTTTCCATGATGTTGAAAAGCTGAGAGGTTGAGTTTCAACTTAAAAGTAGATTTCGTTAGGTGAAGGTAGCACTAATTTTGTTGTACCTTGAAGATTTTGTTAATTGGTTTTTTTGTTCCATTTATGAACAATATTCGTTTCACATTTTTCTCATGAAATTACTTAGATCGCGAAATTTTTATAATTTTGGACGAGCTGTCATTCACAATATTTTATCCCGCTGCTAAGGTATCTTAAAAACAAATGAACACATGCTGTACACGATACTTTAGTCATACTTAAGAACAGATTGAGTATATGCTATACTTCAGCTATACTTAAGTATGGATGAAGTACAGCATATACTTCAGATATACTCAAGTATAGATTAGGTATAGCATATACTTCAGATATACTATTTCAATATGCTTGAAGTATGGGATTGTATCATTTGCCATACATGTTTTATACTTCGGAAAGTCAATGATGGAAATCGAAATTGGAATAATGTAGAAAAAAAGTATATTAGGACCCTTAAAAAGTATAATTGATTGAGTGTTGAGTAATAAACGTCTTCAACTTGCGCGTCAGCAAAATGTGCTTTAAACTATTCTTGTTTTAATAGTTTTGATATTTTTGTGTATTACAATTTTCAAAAATATTTTTGGAGGTCCTACCTATCTCTCAAAATTTCTACAGTTTTTTTGTTAACGTTCTCGAGGTGATAATCTATGTGTAATGGACCCCTGTTTTCAAGGAGCAATTTGAAAATCTACAGGAATGACGAAAGAATTTATGTAAGGTAAACGTCCCAGTAATCGTGACCTTAGTCCCAGTAATCGTGACGCCAATTTTCTTGCTTTTTGTCTCATTTCACTGAATTGGAAATCCATTTAATACTATAAAATGGTAAAAATACATGAGTTTTATTATTAAATGTTACTTTCAATATATTTTTTAACAAGATATTCAAATTATAACTAAGTTTCACGATTATTGAGACCGTCGCGATTACTGGGATATCTACCTCAGGTGTTTGAAGCTTTTCTACTGGTGAAAATACATTATAGGAAAAATTGATAAGTCTGCGAAATCATAAATATAAACGTTTTTGAAAAAGTGAGTTTCAAGTTTTTCTTAATTATCTTTTTTCAACTGACGTTGAAGGTTTAGGTGTTATAAACATTTTTTACTGTCAGTTAAGAAGAGATAATTGAAAAAAACACAAAATTCAGTCTTTCAAAAATTTTTAATGAAGGTAAGGTAAGGTTTTTTATGAAGGTAATTTATGAATTACCAGACTTATCGAATTTCTTTCTTACTTGTTTCTACCAGTAGAAAAGTCTCAAATACCTGAAATAGTATAATGCATAATAAGTAGAAAAGATGACCCTCGAGACATACACGACACTTTCTTCAACACTCCTTATGATTTGGGTACCTTTCACGACTGTGGGTCGGGTCCACAATCTCACTTTTCGAACCGAGATAAAAGAGCCGAAAAATGCACAGAACCAGTAATTCAAGCAATACGTTTGACCGCCGACCGGCAGTTGTTATGCTGTTGACATACAGTATGCGAGTTAGGCTTAGCAGTTCCGACAACATCCGCGGGCGGCGACACTCTCTGCTATACTATCCCTGCTGCAGACATCGATTTTTTAAAATACATGACTGTCACCAACACGATATTCACACACTAAGCTGATTATAAGCCATATTCTTTCGCTGACGTCAGTTTTCTACTACCTAGGGAAGGTACGTTCTACTCACACCGCTCAAGAAGCGAGTTTGTGGTCTCGTTCCACAGGCATAAAAATGGGCCGAAATCATGAGGGTGTTATAAAAAATACTTTTTCCTCACACCGTTCGAGAAGCAAATTTATGGTTCAGCTCCACAGGCATGAAAATGAGCCGCAACCATAATAGTATTATTAAATAGTATATTGTGCACCTAGGGAGGAAGAAGAGTGATTTCCACGAATGTGAGTTTGCTAATGTAATCACTCGAGCGAAATCACCTTCCTCCTTTGATGCACACGATATATATATATATATATATATATATCAACATCTGTATGAAAAAGTTTGACTTCAATATGCCTGTAAGAGTGGATCGCAAGATAACTCAGAAATATTGAGGTTAGGTTGTCGTAGTTCGATCCCCCTGACGCCATTTGATTTCCTCCAACAAGAGCTACTTTCCTTCCCGGCGGGAGAGAATAAAGCGAAATCGTCCGATTAGAAACTGCGAATCGTCGAACCGTGAACTGCGCATGTGCCATAGTTGTATTTTCCCAACTGCTCTAAAATAAATTGTTTTCCTTCCACTCTACAGACATAGGAAAGTCGCCATTTGCATGCCCTAATACAATAGAGTTCCACATTGTTCCAATTTAGACTTTCACAATTTTGTTTTTTCGACCCACCCGTATGAGAAAGGACAAAGTTTGCCTGTATATAGGAATTCTTGCTGTTGACTGTGTAAGTTAAGCAACATTTACATGGATCGAAGCGCAGCCTGAATAACAATTATAACAACAACAATAACAATTATCGCTGCTAACTGGCTTATACAAAAATAATGTGGCTGTTTGATCATTTGAAAGTTTTTATCATGACAAATATATAAAGATGGTTTTATTTACAAAATTGGATAGCTCAAGTTGAGAATGTAAAGTGAAAATATAAAAGTGATTTAGCATACATTTATTTCTTATGTTTTGCAAGAAAAAGTAATGATTTTATAAAAAAAGGTTGCTTACATTGGGTGTTCAGTAAATAATCGAACTTTGATGTGTGTTTCCTTTTTCCATATAACAAACAGGTCCTCTGGTTTATATAAACAACTATCATCTCGACATATGTTCGAACCTTTTTCTTTCCGACGGATGCATATATCACCTTAATAATATACCACTGCCAGGACAATATCTCTGGCGGAATATTTGTGTGGGAAAAACGAGGCATGCTGGGCTTAGGTCTCTCTCTCTCTCTTTCTCTCTCTGACAATTTCAGAAAAAGTTTGAATAATCAAACGGCTCCACAATTTTTTATGCTTCAGATTACGACAAATTTGCTTCCGTCATTCCGAAATCAATCAGTCGCAAAAAGTAGGGATTAGGAGAAAGTAATAGAACTTGCAGAAAAATGAGCAAAAAGCTTCAACCTTTTAGTCCATTCGTGCCAAAAGTTGCATTAAAACAATAAAAAAACGACTGAAATAAATCAATTCACTCTTCACATTCATTAATCAACCCATAACATACAGAAAATAACATTAATTTGCGATATTCTGTGAAAAATGATAATTTAAGTAATTAAACATGAAATAAAAATACAGAAAATCTTCGCTAATTCATTCGTTGATGAGGATCCACGAAAAAAAGGAAAAAAAGTAATAATTAAGATCAAGATTCCACAAACCTTTAGTTGCGGTGCTATGGGGTGTTTTTTAGGCCACCATAAAAGGGACATCAGGGGGTTGAGAATAAAAATTAATGATGGATTTGTATCCCTTGAAAAGTTTTCTTGCGATAAAAAGGATGTCTATATTTTACATTACATACATTTTCGCGTTTGCGACTGTTTGGACAGTTACCTGTTCTAAATCAGAATCATAATTCTTCTCGAAAATTCCCTTTTCCAAGTCAAAATTGTAATTTTTTGAAAATTGTCTGATCTAATTTAAATTACATATAATGGCTTCAAAAACCTTTCTGCTCCAGCTCAGAATTATATTTTTTTTCGAAAATTCGCTGTTACAGGTCAGATTTATAATAATTCCTTCAGAAAATTCCCCTTTGAAATTCAAAATCACAGATCTCTTCCAAAATCCCCTGTTCCAAATCGTTATTACAGTTCTTACATATATTTCTAAAAAGTAAATCTTTCTCTTTTTGATTTAAGAAATATATATTTACACTTTCATATAAATAATAATTTATGGGTTTGAGTGCGCACCAGATTTTAAGATTTCAAAGACTTCTAAGGTTCCAAATGATATAAAAATTGCAAACAGCATCACCGGAAATCTATATCCCCGATCATTTTCCGGGTTTTCGGCCGGGTAGACACTTTTTGATTAAATTAAATATATTTTAAAGTGTAAGCGTTAGTTTTATGATGTTCGACGTTTATGTATTGTAAATTTCAATCTTTGGTCCACGATGGAGAGTTGGAGAACGGACGTGTAAAATACACGAGGAATAGTCATTGTCCGTTAATGGATAATGGTTAGACGTTACATCGTTGAAGCAGTATAGGGATCAGCTGTTTCGTATTGTGCAGCTAATTACACTGGGGACTCGGGGACCAAGGTACATAGTTCAACCAAAATTAACTAAACTAGCGATGAAAGAACCTTGCGCTAAACACACTACCTCCCTCTACTCATAATTCATGTTACACACAGTTCGAAAATATAGAATTAAAGTTGTTGTCGATATGTGTTCTAGGGTGATCCGAAAGGAAAAAAAATCGAAATGAAAAACAGCCTAGCTGTTCTTTCCTCATATATGTTTGGTGTATGTGTTTTAGGGTGGGTCGAAATAAAAGAAATTTGAAATCAAAAACAGCCTAGTTGCTCTTTCTTCATATATGTTTCAAAGAGGTGTTCTGATATCAAATATGATTTCTTTGTAAAATCTAAATCTAAATTGCAGCACACCTATGCCGTAAAAGTAAGATGAAACTGTAGGCAGTTTAAAGCATAAAAAAACTCACTTCTTCATAGGGCACAGAACAGCACTGACCAAAATTGGGTTTAAAGAAATAATTATATTGCATGGGTCTTAAGTCTACATAAGCCATCTACACATTTCAAAGTAATTTCTCCAATGTATCGAAAATAGTACATTGTGCTCCGCTGCGGAAAAACACGAGTTTTGCACCACACGTACAAAGTTGAGCTCCGAGGCGAAGCCGAGGAGTTGTCAA
>JAUMHM010086745.1:0-10780 GCA_032362435.1 Melikaiella ostensackeni
TCCAAAAATCAATTTGACCAGTAATCGATACAAGAACATCAAAATATTAATTAATTAATTACCCTGGTCGATGAAATGACATCAATATCTTAATTGTTCATAGAATTAAAAAAATTAATAAATATAAAAATTAGGAATTAGTACAAAAACCAATTATACATAAAATAGACAAATTATTAAAGAAATTCAAAACCAAGAACATCTGTAAAAATAATAAAAATTAGAAAAATTCCTAATAAAATCAAGTCAGAATTATCATTAAAGTACTCAATAGTACATAATAAAAGAATGCATATACCTGTATTTCGTACATAGCATCTCCCTCTGACTGAGTACCACTTTTTATAGGTAACGAGGGTATCATTTCTGTCACCTCAATGTATGCAAATCCTTTTTGGCAACCTAATTTTTCGATAAGTACCAGGATTAAATGTTAATTACATTAATTGTTATACCTCAATTTATGTACATCCTTCTGGCAACCTTATTCTATTATAATTATAAATATCAAAAATATATTTGAAAAATTAATTATATAGTAGACTAAAAAATACCCTTAATACCCTAGCGAAAGTTTCGGATAGGAATTTATTCCGAAACATTCGAAACTCATCCGAATCAATCCCACAAATCCGAACCAAAGTTTCAATCCGAATGAATGCGAATCAATCCGAACTCGGATTGATATATACTGAATTTTCAATCCGAATGAATCCAAGTTCGGATTGAATTGGATTCATTCGGATAGAAAATCGGTTTAGATCAATCCGAGTTCGGATTGATTCGGATCCATTCGGATTGAAAATTTGTTTCGGATTGATTCGCATTTGAAGTTTGGATTCAATCTGATTGAGTCGAATCAAGTTTTAACCGATTTGGATCGAACGAAACTGAGAATTTTTTTCTGATTGGTTCGGATACAGATTTCGGAATAAATCGGATTGGTTCGGAATGATCCGGAAAGAATTCCTATCCGAAATTTTTGCCAGGATACACTCAACTCTCCATTCAACTCCAGTCTCGGGCATGGCCTCGCCGGCCGTGACTACGTTCCAAGAATTTCTACGATGTAAACAGTCAGGGTCGTATGAACCAGTGCTCCCATCGCGGGCTCCACACGGTACAGTGCATGCGTTGCATACAGTGATTTACTTATTTTTAATTTGGTTAATTTGTTAGAATTACATATATACTTTTTCTACAAAATATGTATATAATTTAATTGAATAAAAATATTAGCGTGGGTCTTAATAAACGTTATCTTTGAAAATGCTTAAAAGTCCATACATAACCTAAAAAATACCTGTTCTAATTGATGAACCATATATATTCACTTTGTCTACAAGCTCATGTTGCCCTCCGAACGTTAAATGCTTCCTCTTGTTTTTCTTCGGTTGTAATGCATAACCGAAACACTGGAAGCGAACTGACGAAATTATCCGATTGGCAGGCCATTTTTTACGTATGTTCAGCTTGACCAAATGGCCACGCAGTAAAACTCACTTCGCTGGGAGAGGGGCGGGGGAGGGGGGGGGGTCTCCGGAAAGTAAAATGCTCTTATGGCTACCCAGTGAAAAATCCTTAAAAAATAGCCTGCCGATAAGGTGCCGCCCGCTTTGTCACTACGATACTGCGTAATTGCGCCGAGCTCGCCGCGCCTCTTTCCCTGCCCCTCGGAACCTCTCATCGACGAATGCGAGCTGGCGGAAATTCTAAGGTGGTGAATGTAAGCGAATTGAATCGACAGTTGAGTGTAGATTCAAAAACAATAACATCTGTAAAAACCTAAAAGTAGAAAAATTCCACCTAAAAGCCTAGACAAAAATTACTAATAAAGTACTCAATGGTACATATTGAAAGAATGCACATATTATCTATATGGCATCTTCTTCTAAGTACTATTTTTTTTAGGTTACGGGGGTATCATTTCTTCTAACTAAATGTATGTAAAACCTTTTGGCAACTTTATTTATTAGCTATGTGTGAGGAGTGAAAATGGTCCTGTTCGTAAACACTCCTCTCTCCTAAAAAAGTCTGGGAATTCCTGAGAGTCGCCTCGTTTAAAGTCAATGTCAGTTTACGCCGTGGCTTCAAATACACTCAACTCGAAATTTTAGTCACCTAAATTTGAGTCGTTCCTAAAATTTCTGCCGGCTTGCATTCGTTGATGAGGGGTCGAAGGGGCCGAGAGGGAGGTGCTGTGAGCTCAGCGGAGTTCAGCAGCTCCGTAGCCACAAAAGCGGCCAGTTCGAACACTCGCGTGCATATTTCGCATTTATTTTTAAATACACGCCGAAAATTCTCTTTTCATTGATAACTGTTCATTATTAAAAATGGTTCATTCTTTATGATAACAAAAATCTTCATTTGTAGAAAATGTAGTTGATTAACATTATGTATTCCTACTGGAAATGGTTCATACGGCCCGGTCTGTTTACGTCGAAGAAATTTTTAGAAGAGCCTCACGGTCATCGCAGACCATACCCGAAACCCGACATGAATCCAGAGTTGAGTGTACTACGCTTCGTATTGATGGAGAATTTTCTCTATTAAAATAAAATTTTACCGTAAAATCTTGATTCTAATTTTTTTTCTCACAAATTGAAGAATTGAAAGAAGTGGATTATTTTATCAATGTTTTATTTTTCAAAAGTTAAAAGAAAAATAAGTCTAGGTGAAAATAAAACTTTCGTAATTTGAACTTTAGATATGAATTCCTAGCGATCTATTTCGTGTTTTGATAAAATTGAAATGTATATTTCAATAAATGTTTGTGGTAAATTATGAAAAATAATGGATTATAAGTTTTTTAATTTCTACCTAGAAAATTAATTTTTGTCTACTTTGATTGTTCCTCTTTAGTATTGTGGAGTTCGGTGAAATTGATATGAATTTGAGTAATGGGACGGATGTGTTTGGAGAAAAGTTAAAAAATTACAAATTAAAAGTAAGATTCATGGGTCGTTCCAAAAAAAAAGATTTTTGGTATTAATAGGAAGAAGAAAAGTTAAAAAATATAAAAATGTTTTAAATGATACAAATTTAGGGAAGTTTCTAAGCTTATGTTTTTATTCACGGTTGAGAATTCTTATCATATTTTTGGAACCATGAATGGTCTTTTCTCATCTTAAGGCCAAACTGCAGGAGACTGGTGCCCTCCTCAATGTACAAGACAAACCGATCATAACTCCCTTCAGGGCCGGCTTTTGTAAAATGCCGCCTCTAGACTATTATACTCCCCCCTCCCTCATTTACATTGCAGTCATATAATTAAATTTAAATTTCCCGCAAACCGCCCGCCTCTACTTCATGCCGCCCCTCGGCTATAGTCTACATTTGCCTATTGGTTAATCCGGCCCTAACTCCTTTAGTTCTGGCTTAGTTTTCATAATTTTCTTTGCATGACCGAAGTTTAAAAAAATGTTTAAAGATTCAGAAAAGTGAAAAAAATTGAAAAGTTTTAAATGATATAAATTGAGGGAAGCTTCTAAGCTTGTTAAGTTTTTATTCATGGTTGAGAATTCTTATCATATTTTTGGAGCAGTGAGTGGTCTTCTTCCCATCTTAAGGCCAAACTGCAGGAGACTGGTGCCCTCCTCAGTATACAACACGAACCGATCATAACTCCCTAACTCCTTTAGTTCTGGCTTGGTTTTCATACTTTCCGTTGCATGACCAAAGTTTGAAAAAATGTTCAAGTTTAAGAAAAGTTAAAAAAATTAAAAAGTTTTGAATAATATAAATTTAGGGAAGTTTCTAAGCGTGTTAAGTTTCTATTCATGGTTGAAAATTCTTATCATATTTTTGGAGCAGTGAATGGTCTTTTCCCATCTTAAGGCTAAACTACAGGAGACTGGTGCCGACCTCAGTGTACAACACAAACCGATCACAACTCCTTTGGTTCTGGCATAGTTTTCGTAGTTTCTTTTGCATGACCGGAGTTTGGTGGGACTGACGTTATGAATGGACACTCATCTCTCACTTATCCTTACCATATAAATGCCTTGATCTCCGGTAGTATAACGAGGCTAGAGCCGAAAGAGTTACGCTTACCCAAAAAGGGATTTGGCTTAATGGTATAATAATAATAATAATAATAATAATAATACTATAATAAGACTACTAAAAAATAACAAGACGGTTAAGCGCACGGACTTCCTACCAGAGGTCCGGGGTTCGATCCCTGAGCCGATACCTCTGGAAATTTTTCCATGTACTTTTACCGAGGTTCTGGTGGTTTGGATTCCACCTTAAGCTGTAGGTCCCCCCATCATGCACTTGGCTGTAACCCAGCCCGTGGATGGTGGGGTAAAAATTATACCAGACTACCCAATATGTCAAATTATGCATATTACTCTCATCAGATCACTTGATTGCATTACCAAAATGCGTTCGTGACTGATGATATAAACCGGGATAGCCCCGGGTAATATATTCAGTTTGGTACAATTATCCAATTCAAAAAACTGCTTCAGATATATTGACGGTAGCATAGCTACTGGCAGGGTTTGCCGTGTCAAACAGCCCGAAAGCGAAAAGGAAAGGGACTGAGAGGAACAAAAAAACCCACAAAAAATAAAGAATTTACTCAATATATTAAAACCATGGTCGTTTCTTGAGGATTATTGGGGCGCTCCTGGAGCCACCGCTGAGGGCCACAGCATGCGGGATGGTGGTGATAGTGAGCTATGTGGGAGAGCATCAACTGGAATACAACAATGATAGAAGAATTGATGCGTCTCTATTATAAAAGTGCGAAGTTTGAAACTAAACGTGAAAAGGGACACAATTTTAGGATAAAGTTCGCTGCGAAGTATTCCTATATAGAGAGAGTTGCAGTAAGAGATCTTATCATTAAGATTAGGGACATCAGAAATAATCAACTTTTCTCAGAAGACCGAGCAATGGAGATCAAACGACAGGTTAAGTCGGCGGGGGAAAACGTCGATAATGAGAGCAATAATGAGATAATAAGAGCAAGCGGAAACCGTTGAGGCAATACATCATCGTGCTATAAATGTTCCTGTGCAACCTCATGATGATCCAGTGCCACCGCATCCTCCAGAGGCAGATGGCCTGATTCAACCAGAGGCAGTAGCAGAGGTTCAGCAACCAAGAAAGCGATTAAAATGGACGTACTATATGAACAGAGATGTTATGCGCCTTTATTTTCCGGCAGAGAATAGTGGGCAAAATGTGAGGAAAGAATATCATCGTCTCTTCTTACTCAACTACCCGCATCTAGCCACAAGCATAAAGGAAGAAAATCTAGCGGAACAAAAACGTTCAATATATGTCAACAAATTGCTTTCAGTAGTTGAAATAGCTGCTATCAAAATGGAAGTAAAACAACAGCCTCCTGTTGATGAAATCCCTGTGGAAGATGTGGATAATGAAGTGGAGATTGAAGCTAAAGGCATATGTGCTAGGGATAATGAAAATCAAGTACCGGGTCCACTAGAACCACACTCGAATATTAACGTTCCCGTTGATGTAAATAGCAAAATCTCAGAAAAAATGCAGCACGTTGAAGGGAATTTTGGTCAAGCCTTACTACAGTTCAGGGATTTAGAACCAACACAAGGGCATTCTCAGCGAAAGATGTTCGTTACGAGGGAGCTGCATGCACTGATAGGGCACACAAACAACAAGGTTTTGTCAATGCATTTAAACGAAGAACTAACTGAGTTACATGTGCAAATTCTTGTGTATTATGCGGATGTGACAGTCGTTAGAGCGTTGGGCTGTAGAATTAGGCCTACAAATGCAGCCTCTGTGCCAGAAAGGGAGCGAGATTTACCATGGAAAATCAGGTTGGATATGAATGTCAGCAAAGTAAGGATCAGCACCTCACAATACATCGATATAATCGATATACGAGGTTTCAAAAACGTAAAAGATATATGAACTTGTTTTTGAAAAATTCCCAATCTCCACAGAAGTTATGACTTTGGTAATTTCAAAACTGATGTGTCGGTATTCTGTGAATCTTCTCGATCAAATTTAGTATACAACAAAACCATATAAAAAATGCATTAGTACCAAAAAATGTTTCTTATTCTTTATTTTGGAATGGAATTGATCTTGGAAAACATCTGGGGAATCGTATAGGAGTCGTCTCTCAAATAGTATAGTTTGAGTATGGCAAATGAGACGATCCCATATTTCATGTACATTTGCATAAAGTGTAGTGAATGTATAGCTAAGATATTTTAGAAGTATAAATAAAGTATGCCTAATGTATATGAAAAGTATGGCCATAGTAGGCATAGCTCAATTATATAGTTATAGAAGAAAAAGAGAATATGAAATGTGGTAAGTAGCGGTGTTTCCACGATGATGACATTGGAGACCTGAAATACATAAAATTAGAGATCCAGAACCATGATTTTCACAGCATAAAAATATTTTTTGCGACTTCTAAGTTAAGTGAAATGTGATTGAGTCGAGAAACTAAACACGGAAGATGAATCAATTCTACAATGGAAAATAAAAAACTTTCTATACTCCTGAAAGTTGACTTCACGAAATTGGACTATTTTAAAAATGCCTTTCCCCAGAAGACATCAAGAAAATCGTGAACAGAATATTCAAGACAGAATCCATTTGAAATCATGCAGGCCAGCGGGTGACATGCTCAATATTGGCTTTCCAATGAGATATGTTTTTGTACGTAGAAAATAAGGATACACGTATTTTTTCCAATTAACTGAGCGACATTTTTACATTTTGTAACGAATATCTTAAAATTTTGGGGGAAAAATGAGTTTTCTTGCTTTTACTTTAAAGACCATGCCATTTTTGCAATTTTCGAAATATTAAGGTTTTTGTAGTTTCAGTTTATCCAGTTTTTCGCACTCTTTCAAAGCCCACCTTTTTTCTGGAATTCTCAGGAGTAATAAGTACTGCTACAGTCTACTTGCCATTAATTTTTCATTTTGTATTGTTTCATTTTTCGAGAGAAAAAAACTATTTCAGATATTTTTTCTCAAAACCTAGTCCTTTTAGAAATTTTCGAGATTTTAAGATTTTTCTTGTTCCAGTTTGTCAAGTTTTTCACTCTTTCGGAACTAGAAAGGAAAATGAAGATAGATAGAAAATAGTAGAGCTATGTATTACGATTTTTTGAAAAATTCAATCCACGACATTTTTTTAAAACAGCACTTTTTTTTGCTGAAATTCTCAGGAGTAATAGGTAATATACATTTGAGACGGATTGAGTGTTTGTTTTTTCGCTGAAAAACAATGTAAGATAGATTTCAAATTTAATTAAATTTCCATTTTTTAATTATTTAAAATTTAAGTTCATATATTTAGTAAGATATATTTATACTTTTATGATTTGAAGTAAAATATAACAGTAAAATACAATAAGTGTGGGAATAATAAGAAAAAAATAGAAGTTTGTTTCTCTCGAAATACAAATACATCCGAGGTTTAAAATTTATGGCAACTTGACTATATATTACCTATCATTGCTAAAAACTTTAACGAAAAAAGGTAGCTGTTTTGAAAAAATTTCATGCTTTGATTTTTCAAAAAATCGAAATAACTCTACCATTTTTGATTCTTTCTTCATTTTTCTCAACGGTTTCGAAAGAGTTGAAAAAACTAGATCAAAAAAACTTCAAAATCTCAAAAATTGCACAAAGAGCGAGATTAAAAAAAAATCAAAAATGATTTTTTTCTCTCGAAAAACAAAAAAATTCTAAATGGGAAATTCATGGTAAGCAGACTATGTTAGTACATATCATTCCTGAATATTTCAAGAAAAAATGTGGGGTTTTCGAGAGAAATTTCATGTTTTATTTATCAGAAAATCAAAACAACTTTACCATTCATTTAGAATATTTTCTCGTGGATTTTGAAAGAGTACAATAAACTGGATGAAGCGAAACTAGAAAAATCTCAATATCTCGAAAATTGCAAAAATGGCAGGATTTTTGAAAATATTCGTGAAAAATGTAAAAATGTTGCTATAGTATGCATGATTTTAAATGGATTCGGTTTTCACTGCTCATAGGCACTACAAAAAAAAACATCTTAGAATTATTAAGAAGCTGAATGGTGAGCGTAGCGTCGTCGAAAATTATTACAATTCAATATTTATACTTTCTGTAAATTTATACTCAAGATAGACATTAAAAATGAAACGCCGAAGCTGCTGCCTGTTCTGGTGTTATTAATTAAATTTGTTGTGAACTGTTTGTAAAAGTTATGTTTCTTTTAAGAAAGACATTTAAATGGAATTGTTTGTCAAAAGTAGGTAGACAAGTATTTAGAAAAAGTAACTCAGATTTGTTCGAGATTCTGTAAAATTTAATTTTCTAATCTATAATTCTTGTAACACCTACTATTTTAAACTATTTTCAAAATTCTTGTGAACTGAATCAAAAGTGCATTAAATATATATCCTGCTTGGTTCTGCCGTTTTATTTATGAAAACATAGAACAGATTATTTAAATGTTTATGAACACTTCAGAAAAAAGCCTATCAGAATTCAAAGAAGAATTGAATTGTACGCTTATTAATGTCGTCCTCGATGAAGACAATCTTTCAAGCTGTTTGTGAAATTTACATTTTATTTTTCTGCTGAATGGAATTTAATATGAAAATTCATATATTGTCAATTTCTCTAGTTTATAATTACTATAAAAAAGTAATTAAATTTCCTTGTTATGATTTATTTGTTAAAATAATGACAATTATAAAATAATGAGCGTGGATAAATTTGTCTTTAATATTGAATTATATATATTTTTAAATGAAATATTGAGAATCGTCTGCCCAGTGCCACGACAACGTTTATTTTTCTGTAACTGTCACAACGACAGTCGCATTGACGGTTGTTATTGATCATAATGGAAGGATTTTATTTTGAATCATTAGAAGTTCATTTTTCACAACTTCAACTTCAAAAAATTGACCAAACTCACGAATATACGGCACTGTCCCAAGGGTTAAGGGCCCTGAAAAACGTAGGGAAATCGTATTTGTAAGATTAAGGCCAAATGGATGAGCCATATTGTCTAATTTTCTTCACACATAATCTAAAGTGTACAAAGATTTTCGGTACAAGACATTTTTCGGAAAAAAGTATACATTTTATGTAATAATCGAAATAAGTAAGGATCGCTAGAACAACGCACAAAGTATATTTTTGGCGAAGTGCGAAGCCCCTGGCCATCCAAAATTCAAATTTGAAATTTTTTATAGTTTTTGAAAGAATTCTAGAATCCGCGTTTTTTTGAAATCGATTTTCAGTTAAAGTTTCATGCAGCTCGCGCTCAAAGCTATAGTTTTCAGAATTTTCTAATGAAATATAAAAACAATATGCTCTGAAGTATTTTTGAAATATTGATCAAAGTCAAGAGTTTCTACTTCTATTTATTACAAAATGAACAATTAGTTTTTAGGCTATTGCATAATTCGTTCCATATAATCTTTAAGCGCTTCGTTTATCAAGCGAAGTTTGTGTCAATGAAAACTTTCTGCGGAGAAGCACTTTGCTTCCTCATTGTAATAAATTAGCGAATATATTTCCTTGTTCATAGGAAATACATTATTGATTTTCATTCAATTATTTGAAATTAATATTGAAAATATTTCAAAATAAAATAATTAGGGGGTACTCTGTGGGGGTTAAAAATAGATTTTTGAATCTTATAAACGATCATCACTTTCTTTATTTTCACTAAAATGTACTAATTTCGTCTCGAAGCAAGGAGTCTTTTTTATTCTTGTATCAACTTTGAATTTTGCTAATGAAAGAAGTTTTACTGTGAAGGATAGATTTTTCAAATATTATAAATGACCATAACTTCCTTACTCTTCAATGAAATTTATTAGTATTACAGCTCAATCTAGTCGTTTTATGTCAAGGAATCTTTCATATTTTTGCATCAACTTTGAATTATGGCAATAAAAAAAGTTTCACTAGAATAAACCTATTTGAAAAATATTGTAAAGTGCTAAAAGAAATGTAGTTAATATTCTTAAAAACCTTTGGTCCGTTTTGAGATATTACTGGTGAAGATAAGCCCTCCGAATTTTACCATTTTTTCTGCAACCGTCTTCAAGTTATCGTGTTCACAGAAAACGGTGACACACGCACACATATATCCGGAAAATTGCTAAGAACACAGTAGCAGATATTTTTGAATTGAGGAACATTTAATTATAAGAAATTAAAATTTTTAGAAATTGTTATCCTTGCAAAGGCTTCTTCTATGAGGAAGCAAAAAGTTATCTGTAAAGCCATTTTTAAAAGTTGAGACTGATGTGATATGATGTGATTTTAAATAGATTTTGAAAAAATTTCGAATAGATTTGAAACAGATTTGGGATAGATTTTGAACAGATTTTCAATAGATTTTGAACAGATTTTGGACAGATTTCAAACAGATTTTGGACAGAATTTGGTGAGACTTCAACCAGATTTTGCTCACATTTTGATGAGATTTTGACGATATTTTTTCGATGAGAAATTGATGAGATTTTTTGATGAAATTTTGATGAGATATGGATTAGATATTTGCGATGAAATTTTGATGAGGTTTTTCTAAAGAAATTTTCATGAAATTTTTTTGATGAAATTTTTTCAAACTGCTGGTGTTTACATTGCGGTAGTTTCAAACTGCTGTAGTTTGAAACATCTACTTTTCGACAAAACTACTGGTTTTAATTTTTATAACGTGTTTTTATCAAATCATCATTCAAAATACTGCAGTTTTAAATTGTTTTTGAAGAAAGAACGATGTTTTGATGAATACACGACGT
>JAUMHM010086746.1:0-10780 GCA_032362435.1 Melikaiella ostensackeni
GGTCCCCTTGAATGAGGCTTTGGAGATGGGAGCGACCAATGAGTCCACCACAAAAAGAAAGTCCTCGACGGTTCTCTGAAAGGAAAATAGAGGAGGCAAGCGCAGCATGCTAGAAGAGCGACTGCGGGTGCTGTAACATCGGTAACAACAACGCCGATAGCCAGCACAGAGGTTCTGAGTCGTCGGGGGCTAGACTGACAGCTGTCTAGAGGACTAACCTCCTGACGGTGGTGGTGGCGACAACGAGCTACCCGAACTCGATGCTCAATGCGGAGCAGTTCGAGTTTTTCAGGAAAGATGCTCGAAAAAGTGTCCCCAAATCAATGGCCAAAATTCAAGACCTTCTTCTTTAGGGGAGGGGTCTTCATATTTGTCGCAACCGATTGCATCAGCTAAGGCTTGGCTGCAGAATACAGTGTCCGAGACAAAGCCCTGGAAAGGTGCAGACCTCAGAATGGGTGGGGTTGAATTGCTCTGAAGGATGCTGAGGGCTACGGACATAGATCCCACGTAAGCTGTAAGATCCATCTGTCGTCCTTCGGCGTTCGGAGGGATTCAACGCCTCACTAAAGACATAGTCCTAGCGAATCGTCAGGCACGACCGGCCTTAAGGAAAGGGCACAACGGGAGGTCTTAAACAACTCCTAGTTGTGCAGATTCCTAAGTCCCAGACGAGGATTCTTGCGCTCCTCGACAGCAGGCCCTTCTACGACCTTGGCTAGGACAACTTCAGTGTTGTCAGTCAGAGACAGGAGGAGCCTGTTGGGACGAAGGAAGATCGGGGGTAGAAGTGAAAGGCTGCTCCCGATTTCACCATTATCCAAATCAACTTGCATCACAGCAAAGGCGCCTCTGAGATTCTGCAGAGTGGCATGGCTGTGAGGCATACAAGTATCTCACTAATCCAAGAACCTTGGTCAGTTGAAGATACCATAAGAGGATTAAAGGGGGAAGGCTGGTTTTTGTTACAAAGACCCCAAGGCGGACAAACCAAAAGCCTGCATACTGGCGGAAGGAGTCAACGTTGTTCCGCTGCTAGAACTGTGTTCGAAAGATCTGATTGTGATATCCACAGATCTTAGAGGAATCGGAGAGCTAGTCATAGGATCGGCCTACTTTCCGTATGGCAGCGAAATCAAACCACCAGAGGTAGTACGTACACTGGTAGAATACTGCAAAGTAAGGGATCTTCCCCTTCTGTTGGGAAGTGATGCTAACTCCCGCCATGCAATGTGAGGTAGCAAGGACACTAATTTAAGAGGGAATGATCTATTGGAATATTTAATAACTACGGATTTAGATATTCTCAACACGGTGAATTCCCCGATGTTTCACAACTCTGTCAGGGAAGAGGTCATTAACATCACCCTCGATACCAGTAGTTTTTGAAAAAAAGTAAAGAAGTGGAGAGCGTCGGACGAACTTACTTTCTTGAATCACTCACAGATAGAGTTCGAGCTGAAATCTACCGTACCCTTGGGCCCTACGTGAGCCAGAAATCCAAGAAGAACGGTCTGGGATCAGTATTTCACTGAACTAAAGAGTGCACCCTCAGAGGCGCCCAAGTCAATTAGAGACGTGGACACCCTGGAGATGGCAGTCAATACTTTCACGGAGGCCATCAAATCTACTTATGAAAGACATTGTCGACCCACAAGAGTTTAAAGGGCAGGAAAGACGCATTGGTAAAACGGAAAACTCGAAAAGCTTAAAACCGGAGACAATGATGTGGATTCATACAGCGATCCTGCGACCCAGGCTAACCTATGTGGCGGTGGTCTGGTGGAGCAGGGTCAAACTGTTCACTGTAAAATCTCGACTGGAAAAAATTAGAGGACTGATTCTGAGAGGCGCCGTTCATGCCTCGAATTCGAAACCCACGGTGACATTGGGAGCACTAACAGGGTTAGAGCCCCTTCATCTTACCATCAAGGCCATGGCTGCGAAGGCAGTCTAGAAAATGAACATGGAAAACGGTGGAAGGATCTCGACAGAATTGCGGATCCCTACAACTGGTTCACAGATGGCTCCATGAACAAGGAGAAAGTAGGAGCCAGTCTCTATCGCAGGAGGAGTAGAATGGGCTTTACAATTCTAATGGGGTCCCACGCCACAGTCCTATAAACTGACATCATGCCCATGCTCCAGTATGCCTATAAGGCACAGGAGTATGACAACAGAAGAAGTATTCGCATTTGCTCAGACAGCAGGGCTGCTATAAATTGCCTTGAATGGAACAACGACTATGTCGCTACTAGTATGGAAGTGTTTTAAGGCGCTGGATAATCTATCGACGGAAAACCGAGTGACTCCTCTTTGGATCCCTAGACACAATGGCATTAAAGGCAATAAGATCTCGTACAGGCTAGCAAAACTAGCAGTAAGAGAAAACTTCACTGGTCCGGAACAAGTCGTAGGCATTTTCAGAAAGTTGGTCACTAGAGAAATCAATAGTTGGCTGACCGGTTAACATCAGAAGGAGTGGAATAAGGCCGCTGGATGCAGACACGCCAAAAAACTCATGGGTATAAATTTAAACTTCAAGCGAGCTGCGGAAATATGCAAGCTCGGTAGGAACGAAGTCAACGTCCTAACAGAAATTTTTATAGGGCATGGAAGCCTCGGCTATCACAGACACAAGATAGGACTCGCAGACAGCCCTCTCTGACGCCTGTGCGGAAAGGGTGATGAGACATCTAACATATTCATATCCTTTGTCGCTGCCCCGCAATTTTCAAACTTTTCTGAGCAATAGGTTATAACATAATCTTATAACTCTTTAGGGAGTTTTAATTGATAACGTAGCGAAACTCATTTCTTCGCGCCGCTACATATTGTTAAAGCCTACCCTCTAAAATTCATGGCAGGAATATCACGATATCCATATACATCTGTTACAAAAAATACCGTGTGCAACTAAAGGAAAGTGTGATTCCGACTCATGTGATTTCTGCCCTCGCTCCGCTCAGGCAGCAACCTTCACGCTTATCGGAATCGCTTGCTTTCTTCCCTAGTTGCACAATATACTATTGTAAAGAAAGAACTACTCTTTTGATTATCATATTACATTTATTGCGTTGGAATGCACACGGAGATACAGATTGCTCTTTCTGTAGCTGACAAGAGACTGAATCATATTCCCCGGGGACCAAGCCGGGGACCCGGGGACTTGAGCCAGAGAACGACGCAGGGTACTCGAAACTATAAACATCACGTAGTCTAAACATCCCGTCGTCGTCGTGATACTACGTCGATCACAAAAGTCGGCTCAGAATTGTATCCGGATTAGTGTTTCGAACATTTTTTCGCCATTTGCCCCAATGTGCGAATGGAGTTCTGTTAGCAGCCAAACAAAATCATCGTGTGCCTTCAGTCACGGACTAATGTTAATTGACATTGTGATTACATTCAGGGCTTCTGTATTCCTGACAAATGAACATATTTTATGGTTCTTTGAGAAAATTCATTGATGAAAAATCCCTATATTTGTAATTCCAGAATCAAGTCCAATGCCGATGCCGCCAAGTCATCATCTGCGGGTCAACATTCCTCATCTGCAGTCACCTCCTCAACTAGCCTTCAATGGTGGACAACTTGTTGGAGTATACTATAATGAAACGATTTATCCAATCGAAGCAGTACAATACGGTGAGACCGATAATTTAAACCTAAAATACAATCTGCAAGAAAAATCAGAGAATTCTCCCTAAAACGTCTAGTCTTTTTCGCTAATTACGGAGTGTTTTATAAGTGGATACAGAGGCGGCCTGGATCCGTGCATCGCACCCCCCAAAGTCCAGATTTGAATGATGATTCTCAGCTTCTCAAATGAAGAAGGGAGTGATACCTTTCAATGGCCCCTCCCAAAAAAATCATTTCTCTGAACCTACCCCTCGGGTGTTTTATATAATAGTGTTTTTATCACACGTCCATCATGAGTGCAATTTTAGCGTTTGCAAACGACCGCTAGAGCAGAATTAATAGGTTTAAGCCTTTAAATGTTTTACTTGGAGTCCTGGGCTTATAGAGTTATGACGTACTCTGATTTTCTTGGCTAACGAATAGCCATAGCCCCCATCAGAGCCCTTGGTTTCACCTCGTCTTCGCTTTGCCTCGGCTCCGCTCCGCCTCGGCTGCACCTCGGACTCTGGCTTCTATTGCAACTTCACATGAGGGAAAAGTGCTGCTAAGGGTCGTTGCATAATAAATAACCATCATTCGAAGTAAAGTGTTCATAGAGGCATATGTTACCATTAACAGACCTTGCTCAAATTCTTAGTACCTATATGCATGTATATAATTTCTTTGAACTCATAAAAAATTGTTGAAATTCAGAAAAAATATTCAATATTTAATTTTGGAGATAATTATGTAGTAGACTTACAATTTAGACCTTAGCGCGTGGACTCAGTCAGCCAAGTAGGCGAGAGAGGGAATAACGCGTTGCTATGGGTCGAGTTGATTGGACGAATGATTTTAAAACTGCCTTCATTCCGTTAATAATTATTGGATCGTGTTGGTTTTTGCATAAAAATACTCATAAGTCTTTAGCGCTTCCAGCGAACCTAATTAAATGACTTATTTTTTATATTTTCGATTTTTTAACAACACCCGACCTTTTTATAACTTTGCGGTGGAAATATCAGTTATAAATTTTAAAACAGATCGAAATGAACAATATCGGTTAAGTTCCTATACATTTGATTAAAACATATCCAAAATTCAGATCGATTTATTTGCAGTAACAGCAATGACGAGCATGAATAAACAAAGGCTCGATCCGACGCTGCGTGTAAAAAGAAGATGCCTTGCTATGCACGTCGATCGAGAGCGACGATCGAGCGTCGGACCGATCCTTTGTTTATTTATGTTCGTCGTTGCTGTTAATACAAACCAATCGATCTGAATTTTGGATATGTTATAATTAAATGTTTGAGAACTTAACTGATATTGTTCATTTCGGTCTGGTTTGAAAGTTATGACTGAGATTTTTACCTCAAAGTTACAAAAAGTTCGAGTGTTGTTTAAAAATCGAAAATATAAAAAATAAGTAATTTAATTAGGTTCGCTGGAAGCGTTGAAGACTTATGAGTATTTCTATGCAAAAACCAACACGATCCGGTAATTATAAATGGAATGACGGCAGTTTTAAAATTATTTTTCCAATTAACTCGGCTCGTGGCAAAGCGTTATCCCCTCTCTTACCTACTAGGCTGGCTGAGTCCATGCGCTAAGGTCGTTGTGCAATCCGAACGCTCAATTGTTAACAAAGTCCCAATCAGTTCCAGAGCAATTGATTTCAATCGATGAATAAATGACACTCTACACTAGCATAATAAATGAAATGAATAACCTGTTTATGCGAAAAGTATTTAATTAATGCACAATCCGTGGGTGTGTGATTTCGTGCAGATGGTTAATCGCATGTTATTTTGTACAAAACAGTGGAAAAACAGTGCAAATCGCATGTCTAGTTATGTGTTCATTTATGCTCTTGATCAGCGCTACATGTTATCTCTCAATTAATTTGAAATTAACGTAAATGATTACAAGTAGACAGAGTAATTTACATGTATGTTATGTAATGCAATTAATTATTAACACATTGCAATATTAAACAATAATTTTTGTCCGCCAAATCACTCGAAGTGGTGGGTAACTTAACGCAGGTACAGTACTTCAGAACAACTGACACTAACTCATTTTATGTATTTTAGATGAAAAAATCTTCTTCATTTACTATAGCCAAGATATTAAGTTACTTAGAGCACATTTTTCTATGACTTACCGTTGTATATTTTTTTTTAAATTTACTTCTTTTTCTAGATGCGCTAATGTACCCTCCTCTTCCTTAGTAGTTTTAAGTTAATAATTTTTAAAAATCTTTAAACGTGTAAGTTCATATTAAAATAGCCCACTTTATCTCTTGTTAATGAGGGTCAACTTCAGATAGAATTTAGTATGAAGTTGGCCCTTATTGACAAGCTGCGAAGTGGTCTGTTTCAATATGGATATAAGCAAATTAATTAATCAATATAAATGTTTCTCACAGAAACAGGCCCACAACTGCCACCCCAGCAACTCGACCTTCCTGATGGTGCTTTAGTGTACCGTTATGGAAATCTTATTGGAAGATTCCGTGGAGGAGTGTTTTATGATTTAAATGGTAAAGACGAAAATTTAAAAGCTAAAACGTATGCTAAAACAAATATTGGAGAATCCCACCTAAAACGTCTAGTTTTTCCCATGTCATGGAATGTTTCATGGGCGGATATAGAGGTAGTCCGAATGCTCCCCACAGTTGGAAAAAATGTCCTTTTTCGTTTTAAAATCGAAGAACTTTTGATAGGGATCACCTAGAGGAATGAATTCTTTTCTTAAATTATAGATGATTACCTACAGAATATGGGAAAAATACAGTGAAGATGTAAGAAGGTATTTTTAATGACTTTCTTATGAATTTTTAATGACATGGTGTTGAGAAAAAGGCGATTGAATGTGCCACTCGCTTTCTTTGAGATCTGAACTATTCCAACCTATTAAAATTGCACCATTCATGGTGTATAAAGATTTTTGGGGTCGTTGGATTCGAATCCAAGGTCAAACTATCAAAATTAAAAATGGCGGATAGAAACTGTAAAATCAACACTGATATGGCTAAAAATATCTATTTCGGGGTTTCTCGGGTCGCTGTTTTCGAACCTTGAGTCGAAAATTTTAAATTCGAAATGAGGGATCCAATATGGCGAATAATGACTGTAACAACTCCGATATGTGGCTGAAAATTGTCATTCCAGGGGTTTTCGCGTCGCTGATTCAGAATTTCGAGTCAACGTTTTTAAATTTCAAAATAGCATACGCCTAATTAAAAATTTTTGCTGCCAATTTCTTGAAGAAGACAAAAAAGAAGACACGGCCAGCTCTGAAAACGATAGGACCAGATCTGGCAGTCATGCAACCAGTTCTGAAGGGGATGACGATCTATAATAAAGTATGTTTTACTTGAAAGTATGTTCTATTTGATACCTCATATCGTGTTTACATAAAAAGCTACCATGATTATTTAATTTAGTGGCAAAGTAAAGATCTATAGGGAAGAATGTTTTACTTATCAACTTTCATTACGCGTACCTAAAAAAAGAAACTAGCCAAGGTTTTAGACCAATTTGGTGTGCTCATTTGAAATCTACTTCTCAAAGTCTACAAAACTCCTGCTCTGTGCAAGCATTAAACTACATATTGGATCCACTTTTTTTTATTTCGACAGTTTGACCTTGGATTCAGGGGTAGTGACCCAAAAACTGCAGAATAGAAATTTTCAGCTACGTCGGTCTTGTTTTTATATTTGTTATCCGCCGTATTAAAGAAGTTCTTTTTTTGGACTCAAAATTCGAATTCATCGAGCCGGAAAGCACCAGAATAACAATTTTAAACTATTACTATTACTATTATTTAGTTATTATCTTTGTTTTTACAGTCTTGCTTCGCCATATTGGATCGCCTATTTTGTATTTAAAAATTTCGACTCAAAATTCTAACTGAGCGACCCGATAATCCCCGGAATAACAAATTTTCGCCATATTCGCTTTTTTTTGGAGATATGACGCGCCACATTGTATCTGTCATTTTCATTTTTCAATTTACATCCAACATTCAATATCAGCGACCCGAAAAACTCCGGAGTAGTAATTTTAATCATTTAGCAATATTTAGGTATATCGGTGTTGTTTTTACAGATTTCTTCCTCTATATTTATTCTGCAATTTTTAATTTTGTCAGTTTGACCTCGGACTCGAAACCAGCAACCCAAAAACTGTTCAATACCATGAAGGGTGGAGTTTTAATCGATGAGAATAGTTTAAGCCTCAAAGGAATAGAGTGGGACCTTTTTCGGAATCATGAAGTCGTAGGTTAATTTACGGACGGGATTTAGAATCAGCATGAAAAAATATATTTCAAAAATATGTAGCACATAAATTTTTATATCGGAGAGCTCGGGGGAATTGATAATCTGAAATTCTGTTATAAAATGTCAAATTTAACCCAAATTTCCAAGGTTAAAAGTATCTTTTCATACCTTTTCTGTATTTTTCCTATATTTTGTGGGTATTTATCTATAATTTAAAAATGGAAAATTCATTCCTCTAGGTGACTTCTAGCAAAATTTCTACGATTCTGAGACGAGAAAAGACGTTTCTTTTAGCGATGCGTCCCTCCCACCACTCATAATAAGTTCGAAATTCGAATGATGATTCTTAGCTCTTCAAGTGGAGAGGGGAGTGTAACTCGGTGTAATCTCTACATGCTCCCGATCCCCCATACATTTCACTGAAACCGTCCCTGGGGTTTTTTATAATATTTATTTGGGATACACTCAAACCGCCGTTTCAATTCCCCCGGTTTCCGCCTTCCTGGAATGGCTGGCCCACGCAGTTTCTCCGGCGCGCAGGGCGAGAGACAGTGTCCAACCAAGCGTGAAACACCAGCAGCGTATATATAACAAAGGCGCAGTGCGCGGGTACTCAGGTTCGAACTCACGTTCGGAGATTTTGTAATATTGGAAAATGCTTCTTACGACCCCAACCGTTTACGTTTGGTTTCCCCCGATTTGGGACCAAAACAATTTGAAGACAACCCTCGACACTGGACTGAAACCGCGGTTTGAGTATATAAGCGCGTGAACCACGTGATTGCAATGAGTGAGATGCTTGCATCGAGAGCCGGATGCTTCAAGCACGAGTCGAAGGCTTGTGCACGAGCAAAGCAAGTGCAAAAGCGAAGAAGAGTGCTCCAAGCCTCCGACAAGTGCTGCAGTTACACGAGTAGTAATAACTTGGTAAGCACGTGTATTACACACTTTTTTCGTAACACCTGACTGAGAAAGTCGCACGACAAAGGCTGCTCCAAAATATTGACAGTTACGCCTGCCCTGCGTCGTTTTCAGACTGACGTAAATGCTGCTCTGCGAGAGGGCGCCACCGATTTTACGATTTACAACTTATATGTGAAGTCTCTTTTCCAAAGCGCGCATGCGCGATTGTGACTGTCGGTGTGTGAAGTAACACTTCGTATACTGCGACGTCACTGTGTTGAAAGAGTCACTTCACACATTATTTAGAGTAACATAAAGTGTAAATTTAGAGGTGGGTGTTACGAAGAATATAGCTTTGGCACTATCAAGTATCACGAAATTTTCCATAAGATTGGCCAGTAAACTATAGTGCTGGGGCTCGTATTACGGAAATTATCATAATCTGAACGAGCTGAAAATGGGTCAGGTGTACGGAAAAATCCTTGATACTAGACAATACGAATAGATTTTACTCGAAGTAAAGTGCATATGAAAGCACATGTTAATGTTAAACGACCTAGCTCGAATTTTTGGTGTATATAATTTTTTTTCGATGACAAAAATATGTTGCTATTTAAAAAAAAAAAGAATCAAAATAAAATTTTCTGTGGAATTATTATCGGTAGACTCACAGATTAGCACAATTTACATAGCAGTTCTAAGTTAGTGATATTTGTTAATTTTTGAATTAATTATTCACTACATTTTTCTTACATTATCAGGTCAACATCCGATTTTCCTTCAAAATCGTGATTTTATAGTACACAATACTTCTCTCATCGCAGTATATGATAATAATCAGTTGAACGTGTATGGTCTTCCAGCAGAACATAATGAGGATTATGTCGTGTAGGATCATTGACGGAAAGTCAAAAACATAGAAACGATGTTAAACTAATGTAATAAATAAAAACATGTTGCACTGACAAAAATTACTTTTCTATAATCTCATTATTAGAATTTCCTAGTTCCCTAAAAAGGATTTATTATCAGCACACCGCACACAACAGTAATGACCTTCAACATCTAACTTAATACGGACGCGATCCAACGTCAAGTCTTGAATATCCGTAAATATCAGTAACAGAAACCTTGGATTAGGTTCGCCAAGACTAATCTATTAGGGTGGCTCGAAAAAACAAAATTGGAACTACATATGTGTGAAAGTAGTGTATTAGGATCCTGAAAAAGTATAACTAATTTAGTATCGATTGATGTGAGTCTTCAGCTTGTGAATTAACAAAATATGCATCAAAAATTCTTATTTTCATAGTTGTGATATTTTCGTGTATGTCAATTTTCTAAGATATTTCAAAAGGTCTTAATTATTTTTCCAAATTTTGATAAGTCTTCATTCAACGTTTTCTAGGCAATGAATAATGTTTAATTTATTATTATTATTATTATACCATTAAGCTAAATCCCTTTCGGGGTAAGTGTAGCTCGTTTGGTTCTGGTCTCGTTTAACTACTGGGGATTGAGGAAATTGTATGGTAAATTTGGGTACGGTATGTTTAGGAGGAGAAGAAATAGGTTGTAGATCAATCTCATAACGTCGCTCCGGAGCTAGTCGCTTGACCAATCTCTCTAGCAATCAACCCAGGTGAAGAGATTCGCAAAGTCATTATAATAACAGAAATAATTATAACAATCCACTCAGAAAATCTCTTCGCGCGGGTCCATTAGTATCCAAAATCTTCCGTTTCAGACATCACTCTTCTTCTCATGAACATTTGTCCTCCACATATCCCTATCCTTGGATGCATCTTTTGCTTCCGTTACATCCATGCATCGTTCAATGCACGTCCTTGTATTTTTACAATTTCGAGTATCTCAGCAAATTTATTTCACACTTGTCAAACAATGTTTTTTCTACACCACATTCTTTGAGAACCCACTCATTACTGACTTTGTCCATTAGCGTTTTAC
>JAUMHM010086747.1:0-10779 GCA_032362435.1 Melikaiella ostensackeni
AAGGGCGTCATCCATTTCAGCCAGATCTTAGGGCTTAGGAGGAACCTGGATGTTGATGTTTCTCCTCGTCCTGAAATCGCCATCATCTTTCGGAGGATGCCTGATTTCCGCGGTTAGTCTTAATGTCGCTCCCACTTCTTCGTCTGTGTCTTGTTTTTGCAACGCTTGGGAACGCATTCCACGTATATATCCTATTTGTAAGAGGTTGTCGGCGCGGTTTCGCAACCTTAGTTGCGAAACGTGCTAAAGCTCGAAGTGTTTCTGGCACCACAGAGTGTGCAGGCGCGTCATGTAATCCCTACGAGCAGGGATAATGCTGGCATAGTAGCAATTGGCACAGTATACCGACCCATTGTCGGGTGCTCTGCACGTTCGATCATTTTGAACCGCATTGACAACAGGATTGTGTTCGCGACTGCTTATTAACTTTTGTAACCGAATTCAGCAGAAGCCCTCGGTACAGGGACCCTCTATCAGCAACCTGAGGACACGTCCGGTGGCTTCGTCATAGGCCCTCCGAATCGATTCCGAAAGAACCGAACCGGACCAAAGAAACCGAATATATCTATGTGTTTGTGTGTGTGTATGGCATACTCAAAAAGTCTCCTGTGATTTTGGTTGTTAGGATATGTCGATTTTCTCGTTTGAATGTACGGGGGATGTTTTAACAACTCTCAAACATCCTATATACAGAAAATCGTTAATCTGTCAAGTTCATGGGTACAAAAATTTTGCTTCATTAGGTCTGATATAAAAAATCTGAGACCTCTGGCCAAGCGTGAAAAAAAGTTTTTGAGAAGAATAAAATTTTAACAAAAGACGAACTTTGATATTAAAATACATGTAATATTTGGAAATTTGATAATTGTTTGAGAAAAAACTGTTCATTTTTTTGAGAACTTTATTTGCAATTATTGATCTGCAGGTTCGAGATTACAAAAGAAAAAATTATAATTAGATATTTGGACAAAAAGCCATTTTCTGCACATTATGTGCGGGATCCTTTTTCCAACTTTTTATTTGGGAATTTAGTTAAAATTCAGGAAAACATTACAATTTGCGCTGTTTTTTCAATAACTTCTCAAAAAATAACAAAATAACTTCACCCTGGGCTCATTTCATTTAGAATTTAGATAGCTTTCAGCCTATTCAAGAGAAAAAGTTTTAATATCGAAACTAATAAAATTAACCAATTTCAAATATTAACAATTGGATGTGTTGACATGCCAAGTGGCCGTAGTCCATTATGTTTTAAACCGTTTGATTTAATTTACGATCAGAGGTTCAATGAATCTTAAAATTTGTCAAGACCTTTTCAATAAATTGGATGAAGCACTTTAACGGTTCGCAATATTTCGTGAACGAAAAAACTGAGAGTATTAGCATAACTGTTAAAACACTTTCAACTTGAATTTTAGTAAAATCGAGAAAAAAATCCCGGTCAACAAATCAGATTCCCTGTCATTTCCCGGTTTCCAAGGTACCTTACTGGTTATATACGGTAATTATTATTATACCGATTATAACCTATGCCTCATTGATCTGGGTGCCAAAAACCAGTTTGGTTAGTTCCAGGAGTCAGCTTCGGGAGTAGCAAGATCAAGCAGCGACCGGTGAAGTAATAAAACATCTACTGATCATACTACTGATGTTCCATCGCAACCTCATGATGATCCAGCAGCACTATATCCTTCAGAAGCAGAGAGCCCGATTCAATCAGAGGCTGTGGCAGACATTTGGCAACCAAGAAGGCGATTTAAATGGACATACCATATGAACATAGATGTTACGTGCCTTCATCTTTTGGCAGAGAATGGTGGGCAAAAAGTGAGGAAAGAACATCATCGTCTCTACTTACTCAAATACCCGCATTTAGCCATAAAGTTGAAGGAACAGAACCTAGCGGACCAAAAACGCTTAATATCTGTCAACAAGTTGCTTTCAGCGGTGGAAATAGCTACCATCAAAATGGAAGTAGAATAGCCTCCGATTGATGAGTTTCCTCTGGAAAATGTGTATAACGAAGAACTGATTGAAGGTGAAGGCATAGGTGCTAGGGATGATGAAGATCAAGTACCAGATCCACTAGAACCACATCTGGACATTATCATTCCTGTTGATATTGTAAAGGTACCACAAATGAGCAAAGCGTGCCAAAGCAACTGGATTTGATTTGGTTAAAGATTATTTGATAATACTTTGATAAATTTTGTCTACATTCAAGATTTCTCTCTGTAGATTAGTAGGAGTATTATGATGCTTGTTTATAAAAATGGATTCAATAATGCGTCTTTCGTAAGTATTTTTTTCTGTAGCCAAATTTTAAAATTATTAAAATCAAAATCAAAGTAATGGTTTAAATTCCAACAGTTTTTAGTATCCTGCCTGTTTGACCAAGATAACATTTTTCACAACATTTACATTCTATAAGATATACAATTCCAGACAAATTTTCAATATCATCATTATCCTTTCTGTTAAGTAAAAATCTACTAAGAGTGTTTTTATTATTAAACTAAACATTTATATCAAATTTTTTCAAAGATCTTCTTAACCGTTCAAAAAGTCCTTGAACATGAGGTAATGTGACTTTTAGATCTGATTTTTTGTGAATGCGGGTAAGTGTCAATCCAGTTATTCTTCCTACTGGAATTATTGTAGATTTCATGAATTCTTTCTCTAATAATACCTTAAATCAATGAAAGGGGATAATTATTCTGAACTAATGTAATTTTTAACTGATCAAAATTTTCTTTTCAAAATTTAATGTAACTCAACTTTATACACCTGTACATTAATCCTTTGATTAGACCACCCTTTTGACAAAACAAATGATGAGAATTAAAATTAATATATCTACCAGACGACAAAGTCGAGGGGTCGAAGTTCGAAAATTCAAAAAGTGACCTAAATTTTGAAAAATTTATACATTTTCGAAGTAAGGTTGTTTCAAAATTTGAAATTAAATAATTTTTGAATAATTAATATTAGACTAAACACAGTGTATATCGTTATTTTTTTCCCGTCGCTTTTGTGCAGGAGAAAAAATTGTAAAAAATTGGAATCGCGAAAATACTCACTCAAATTGGAATCACGTGAAATGAAAGTTGACAGCAAGGTGTCAGAGATTCTCAAATATTCAGGTTAATGCGCAATCGACTGTTGACCAACATGTTGATGAAGAGGTTATGCCAAGTTATGCTAAAGTTCTTCTAGAGAGAGTTCTCCTCCAATTAATATGTTTTCATAGAATAATAGGAATTTTTATGTGCTAGAGCACATATTGAGAGTTTGTGATAAAATGCGGTTATATCACCATGTTAAATGTGTACTTACGAATTCTGGATTACTTTTAAATACTGTATTACCATGGTAACATCACAAATTTCAAATTTCAAATTTTACCGCTTATCGATAAATAAGCCTAAGAGCAAGTGACAATTGCTAAGGTAATCAGTGACGTAGTCAATGATCTTACGCAGCTGGGCGTTCCACGTCGATACATTGACTAATGACCCTAAGTAGGTAAACACTACTACGTCGGTAAGTTAGTTAGTAGCCATAGACGGGTAAGCGCCCTGGTGTTGGTATATAGACTAATGACCACTGACAGATTAGCAACCTCTCGCGGAATATATGTGACCGTCCGCGAAGAAAGGGACCTAACGCCCGGAAGTTACATTTCACAGGAGGAGCGATTGAAGCGGCGGTTCAGCACAGGAACTCCATAAGAGGGCCTCACTTTGCAGATTGATAACAATTTGAATTTTGCAGATAAAAGAATAATTTCTTTTATCATGACAGAACAAATAAAAAACTATTGATTGGTGCAAAAAAGTATAAATCGATTTTTTAGGCGTTAGGTCCCTTTCTTCGCAGACGGTCACATATATGGATGCTAATTAAAGGAAATTGCATTATTAATTATAAGTTATATCAATCAGAATAATATATTGGAGGTCAATCTGAAAGAGCAAGAGAAGAACCCACGAAATAGTCAATCATAAAAATCCATGACAAAGGTTTTTTCGAGATTGCATTTGGGGTGAATTATCTTGGCAGAGCTCACGCGCCTCTCTCTCGGCCGCTTGGCACCCTTATCAACGAATGCAAGGCGATGGCAATCCTCTCTCTCGGCGATTTGCACCCCCTCATCCACGAGTGCGAACCGGCAGCAATTCCAGGTAGGTGGTAAACCGAGGCGAGTTAAATTGAGGTTCCAGTGTAATTAAATTTTACTTTAATTTAGGTTGCTTTTTTGAGTTTTTGAACTTTGACTCCATAATCATATTCTACGATTCGGAAACCCCTTTGGTACCGGCTCTTATAAAAATCCGCGAAGTTATTGAATTTTTCCAAAAATTATACAGCTATTCTAAATTTCAACACTTACTTAGTACTCCGCGACCCTAAAAATCTCTTAGCACCGACTCTCATAGAATTCCGTCAGTTTATTGAATTTTTTCGAAATTTGAGTTTTTTTTAAATTCTGGAATTTCGACCCAAAATTCGTATTCTTTGACCTGAAGACCCCCTCAGTACTCAGCTTCATAAAAATTCCCGCTCCTTGTGCCCCATCACGCCTCCATATAGGAAGGGAATACGTCAGGGGGTAGGGATTACTTAAGCACTCGGGTGCATTACAGACGCTATCGACTAACAGTCCTTTAACACTAAGTAAAAAAAATTACATTCGATCCGGAACGAGCTTCTGGTTCCAGTTTTGCTCCGGCTAGAAATGAAGCCGGAGCTGGAACGAGGAGAGAGAAGAGTGGTTCTATTCCGGAACTGAACAAGCAGTAGTATCACTCCACTCCAGAATCGCGTTAGGAAAAAGCTCGGAACCGTTCCTAAGAAGAACTGGATCCGGTACGGTCGAGTTTTTATTCCGGATTCACAACCCTGCTAAAATATGAAACGTGATGCCGAATTTAAATGTTATTAAATAGGAAAATTGAGCAGCGTTACACATCTTGCGATTGAAAAATTTTAGCGTTTATTTTGTAGTGAAGCAGTTTGAAAATATTTGCACATTAAAATTATTATAATAAAAATTCAGAACGGAAGAAAGCTATAGCTACTCAAATACTGAAGGACTCCATGCAAATTTCAGCATCGAAAGGATAAAGTAAAACTATAGCGTAAGAATTACGTGAAACCAGTCTAAATGGAAGGTCCGAATGA
Organism: Melikaiella ostensackeni; assembly: GCA_032362435.1. Lineage (NCBI taxonomy): Eukaryota > Metazoa > Arthropoda > Insecta > Hymenoptera > Cynipidae > Melikaiella > Melikaiella ostensackeni. The sequence continues at coordinate 5,185 of JAUMHM010086747.1, forward strand.
ATGAGAGCCCCAGTCGACGCTATCGTTTATTGACTAAAATCAGTTTTCGCTTGCCATTCTTGAGCGAGGTGTTTGGCGAAGGCGCTTTGACGAATTTGTTCTCAATTTTGGAGGAATTTTAATCATTCAGATTCAGATGCGAGTTTAAATATATGTTAGATTCTCCTTGGTAGGAAATATCTAGGATAATTGTTAATTGATTAATTAACTCCAGTGTGACTGATTTATTTGTAAAAATCTAAAGTGATTGACCTGAAATTAAACTTGTTGTGCTTTACAAATTTTGTGAATAAAAAGTGTCACTTATGCTGAATGAAGAAATAAGTTCTTTCTCAACCCGTTTCCATTCAGGAGCTCAAGAATTCACACCTCAATTTTAATTATAATTCTGATTAACTTTTCAACTGAAAAATTTGTGTTGGTAAAACATCTTTGCATCTGAATGTGCCTTACGAGATTTAAAATCCAAGTGGGATTTTCAACCGGAGTTTTACTTCCGGAGCTCATCCAAAAATACATTCAGTTTTGCAAAGCACACAAAATACAGAAATAAGAATTAACTATTTCAAAATAATAAATTTATGAATTCTAGAACAAAAAAATACGCAGAAGGATTTCATGAATTTTTACAATTAAAATTAAAAGCACTAATTGTGAACTTAGAATCAAATGAATATATCCACTGCGGAATAAATATAGTTCGCAGAATTGTCGCATTGATTGAGGTTAGGAAAGAGAAACTAAATTCCGATCAGAGCAAACATTGCACATGGTTTGCACGAAATTAAGTTTTCATTGATCAAATCACAAATAAATCTTTAAGATCCTGGATATCCTGAACAGAGCCAATATGAGGATATACTGGATTAGTGGAAAACTTTGTCTCGTGAAATTTAATTATTCAGAATTATTTTGACATGAAAATAACATCTTTCATTGAAAGTATGAATAACCTTGTGTAATGCCAATCTAAATTCGGATTGCAAATTTTGAGTAGCGTACAATGCCGCAGAGGAGAATGATCTGACCCAATAAATATTTCCAAAAAATTGTTCAGGTCAAGCGTATTTTATTCAAAAATTGTAATTATATCAAATAGAATCTATTTTTTTATCTAAAAAAATGAGAACCTCAAAGTATTAAAATGATTTTTGATATTGATTAATGGATTTTTTAGTTACAAATTTAGGATTTTTCATAGGAGATTGTGGTCAGCCTGTGGGCTGAGACTGACTCAAAGATTAAAATTAAAGGGAGAAGGAACTCATTTTATAAAAAAGTGATCAGAGGGATTGAAGTCAAGGTGAAACCTTATTCATAGTAGAAAAATGACATTGAGTCTTTCAGTCAATTTTAGTCACTTTTTTGCTTCAAATAGGTTACTACTGCTTGCGTATCAAGTGCTATTGTGCCAGTCATATATATCTCCACTAAAAGCTACGTTCGAACGCTAAGCGCTCAACATTTTGAATTAAATGCAACACTTACAGTTTGAGGTCAGCAACGGTGCTAATGTAAAGTCATTACCAAGTGCAGTAATGCCAATCATGTATATCGCCCACTTCTCGCAACGTTCGAACACGAAGCGCTCAATATTTTGAATTAACTGCAACACTTGCAGTTTGAGGGTAGCAATAGTGGTAAAAACAGGTCAGTATCAAGTGCGATTGTGCCAATGATATATATCGCGCGCCTCTTAAAACGGCCGAACTCTAAGTGAGCAAGGTTGTGTCATAACTGATACAATTACTGCTTTGAGTGGAGAAATGGCGCAAAGTGAGCTCAGTACCATGTGAGATGATTCAATCATATGTATCGTCCTCTTCCCGCAACCGTCGAACGCTAAGTGCTCAATATTTTGAATTAACTGCAACACTGACAGTTTGAAGACAGCAATGGATTTAAAATAAGATCAGTATCAAGTGCTGTTGGGACAGTAAAGCATACAAGCTTGACTACCAGTTTGCATCAATACATTAAGCGTCGAGTTAGATCATGCTCATTAGGTACTATTTCGTTATGAATAGAATGATAACATTTGAAACATGTTTAATTAATATTATAATAATTAATTTAATATTATACGAATGAAAATATGAAATCTGTAAACTGTTTCTTATTTAGTACGTAGAATAAATGAAATACACCATTTACATTTTTTTAAACGGGAACTGAGTGAAGGTAGTTACAAGTAATAAAAAACTTTGTCTTTCTTATGAAACTTGTGAATAGCTTCACTCAGTTCATGCCATTGCTACTGTCAGCCATTCACTAATGCAACGCTTTGTTCCTCGTAATATTGGATTTGATGCTTTCACGCGTCAACAGTATATAGAAAGGCATGTCACTGAATTTAAAAATGAATTATACAACCCAGAGCCACAAACTCCAAAGGCAATTGCAAAAATTGACGGTACCTATGCCTATATACGAAAAAGTACCAATTTTCTATCTCTTCGGCAGTCATACTGTGTTCACAAGGGATGGCATCTACTTAAGCCTGTTTTGATTGTAGCAACAAATGGCTACATTCTGGACATACAAGAGCCTTATTTTTCGGATAGTCGAAATAATGACGCTGCAATTCTACGAAACGAATTTGAGAGAGATGCTGAGAGAATGAGACAGTGGTTCCAGGAAAATGACATTATAAGAGTAGATAGAGGTAACCAGGATGTCACAGAGCTACTGGTTCGCCTCGGTATCAAATGGAAAATGCCAGCACTTCTACTACCTGGACAGCGACAACTTTCTATGGAGGAAGCCAATGATTCGCGTTTAGTCACGAAGTCTAGATGGATTGCAGAGGCTAGGAATGGTCACATTTAAACAATGTTCAAATTCTTGGACAATACTGTTCCGATTGCGCATCTTCCAAGTCTGGGTGATTTTTATTGCATCGCTGGTGCAATTATAAACAGGTATCATCCACTCATTACCATGGAAGGAGCTAATATAGATATGGCTCGACAATTGCCTAAAAATCCAGAGAACCGGATGTGCTTCAAGCCCTGGTGGAAGTTGAGGGACTGCACACACAAGACGCTCAAACATGGGTTCGCTTGAACTCGGAACATATACCCGAAATCCACTATTAACCCTGAACTATTTGAAAGAGCTGACTATTGGGACATTTCAAATGAAATGAGCCCCATCCTATGTACAGGACAAAATGCAGAGGGACGACAACGATGAGTTCCAGGTTGAAATGTTAAGAGATGCAAAGAGGATACCAGAAGCTGGGTTATTAAGGATAAGAGTGTACTCACGATTCCGCAACGCAGGAATACACTAGTTATGGACCGCATACCAACCTACTAACGAAAATAACGGAATGAATGACGAGGAAGTCAAACTCGTGCAACGTTACTACTGTACGTGTAAGTCTGGTGCTCAAACTGTTGGCACATGTGCACACGTTGCCAGTGTATTGTGGTTCGTCGGGTATGCACGTCATGAACAAAATATTTGGTACCCCTCGACAGGACTAATCCATGCAATCAATGATGCTGTCAATATGGCGCAAGAAGAAAATCTCCTTGACGTCATAGATATTTGAAAATATATCTTCTCAGAGGTATCCACTATCCATATATTCTATATTCATATCAATATTTGCCATCTTTGATTAGCTCGATAACCTTGACCTCTCCGCGTCGTCTAGACTACTTCCAAACTTGTCTTTATAGACTGGATAATCTCGCTTTAATTAGCTGGATCATTCCCAACCTTGTCTTGATTGGTTGATTCATTCCCGATCTTGCTTTCACTGACTGAATCATGTCCTATCTTGACTTTATTGGCTAGATTATTCCCAATCTTGCCTTCTTCGGTCGAACCATGCCCAATCTTGACTTCATTGGCTGCATTGTGCCAAATATTACTTTTATTGGATAAATAATTTCCAATCTAGCCTTCACTGGCTGAATCATGTCCAATTATGACTCTATTGCCTAGATTATTTCCAATCTTGCCTTCATTAGCTGGATTGTTCCAAATATTGCGTTCGTTGGCTGAATCATTTTCATTTTGGCCTTCACTGGCTAAATCATGTCCAATCTTGACTCAATTGGGTAGTATATTTCCAATCTTGCCTTCGTTGGCTGGACTATATCCTATCTTGATAAACGTGTAGCGTGTAGTTGCAAGTAACATTCTCTTAGGCATTATTAGTGACTTCTTGAAAGTAAGTAACGCTTGTTATTACATAGCTAAGTTTTGTATTCAAAAACGATTTTCTTGGATGCTCTAGAAAACACTTGCTTGTCTTAGTACTTGGTTATTGATTAAATGGTCTGACTTTAGCCCAATTTCTGCACACGAAGAAGTGAGTATATTATTTATGTCCAAATCTTGATCATTGCTGAAAGTGGATATTTATGGTTGGCACAATATCATTTGATACTGACCTTATTTTAGCACTGTTACTGCCCTCAAACTATGAGTTTTGCAGTTAATGCAAAATATTGAGCGCTTCGCGTTCTAACATTGCGAGAAGCGGACAATTCATATGACTGGCATTATCGCATTCGATACTGACATTATTTTAGTACTGTTGCTGCCCTCAAAGTGTTAGTGTTGCAGTTAGTTAAAAATATTAAGCGTTTCGCGTTCTGACGTTACGAAAAGTAGGCAATTTATATGATTGTTATCACCAAACTTGATGCTGACGTTATTTTATCACCGTTGTTGCTTTCGAACTGTGAGTGTTGCAGTTAGTTCAAAATATTTAGAGCTTAGCGTTCGAACTTTGTTGGAAATATACGATATACATGATTGGCACAATAGCACTTGATACTGGCCTTATTTTAGCACCATTGCTGCCCTCAAACTGTGTGTGTTGCAGTTAGTTAAAAATATTGAGCGCTTAGTATTCGAACGTAGCTGAAAGTGGACGATATACATTATTGGCACAACAGCCCTTGACACAGGCCTTATTTCAGCACCGTTGCTGCCCTTAAAGTGTGTGTGTTGCAGTTAGTTGAAAATATTGAGCGGTTACCGTTCGAACGTTGCTGGAAGTGAACGATATACGTGATTGGCACAATATCACTTGATGCTGACCTTATTTTGGGACTGTTGCTGTCCTCAAACTGTGAATGTTGCAAATAATTGAAAATCTTGAGCGCTTAGCGTTCTAACGCTGCGAGAAGCGGGGGATTTATATGATTGTTATTACCGCACTTGATGCTGATGTTATTTTAGCACCGTTTAATGTCTCTGTTTGTTAAATTTGAAGGAAAAATCCTCAAAAAACATAACCTCTGATGAAGTCGTTACGTGTAATAGTATATCACAAAAAAAGTCTTCAAAAACGAGAAAATACGTTTTTAACTTTCTTTGGTTTTTTCGTGTTAAAGCACCTTCACACCTTCCCAATCAAAGTCATGTCCATGTATGATTTTATGTTTGGACAAAACGTTATGATATTTCTCATTTCTATTATAATTATTTTTGTGTTCATCCCTCCTTATTCCTAGGGGTCTTCTTGTTTGTCCTATGTATACTGCTTTGCAATTTTTGCAAGTGATTTTATAGATAACGTTTTGCTTGTCTAGTTTGTCACGTAAGTCTTTACCTAATTTTATGGTTTTA